>OZ025245.1:597500-672500 GCA_964019155.1 Osedax fenrisi
GAAAATTATTATAGTGTATTATTAGCGATATAAGTGTATAAATATATCATAATATTATTAATTATTAAAATGATTTTTATATTAATACAATCATGAATATAATAATATAGCATTGCTATATAAGTATCACTCAAGTAATCATATACCTAAAATAATAACGATGTACTTGGGAATGTTAATTGCACATTGTACATTGTACGTTTTAATGATTACATACATAATACTATAAAGATACGAATATAAGCGTTATTTTCAATGTTTATTGTTGTTTGTTATCGAAGACTGTTCTGGAACGGAAGTGACGCGATAACCCTGCCTCATTGTTATTATAGATACTACTAGTGCTACCATTTAATTAATGATCACTACTATTACGTCAAATATTTCCTATACACTCTCTATTGTCTAGACGTCATGCACGATATAAGGGAGATAAGGAAGACATTCGAAACTCAGCGGTGACATCGTCTGTTTAATTAATAGCTCATAAGTATACTTACAAAGATTAGAGACAGTAGCGTCTACAATCTTTGTGTTTCGTTAATTAATCAATTGTAAAACTCTGCAGCCGAGATTATGGGAAAGTATTCCTCGGTGGTATTAAGTTTCTAACTTACTATCATTAAATTAATACGATAGTTTCCGCATTTTTAATTATAGTCATTAATACTTAAGGAATGTTGAATGAAAATAATGTATTTATATATAAATATATAAATACACGTATACACTTATATATTTATTATTACATATATTTATTTATATACACTTACATTTATACGCATTTAACATATGTATTTATTTTATCTGTACACTTATGTATAAACATTATATAATGTGACATATCATAGTATCCTATTGAATATATTTATTCATGATATTTTTACAAAATTTATATATTACTCTATGGAATTAATAATTTAGATAATAAATGTATATCCATGTATACATAAGTATAAATATAAATATATATATATATATATATATATATATATATATATATAATCGTTTATTGAAACTCGGTTATGTTTGCACATAAAAAGTATAATGAAGTCAACGCTATAACTGTCATGCGTGACCTTATTAGTGGAAGTGAGTTTTGTTAAATATACGTAGATGTGTTGTTAACCTTTATATTTTGATTAATACATCTTTTAAATATAATGTTAATACTTTTCATAACTATTGGTTTAATTTCTTAATCATGACTTTATGATAATAGGGAGTACACTCGAAATTAAATAAAGTACAATATTATATATTAATAAATATAAGTGTACTGTAAATATGGAGTTTCATATATACATATATATATATATATATATATATATATATATATATATTATATGTATATAATATATATATATATATATATATATATATATAATGTCAGATGTATTATTATTATGGTAATTATTATTATTATTTATATTTTATAAGTATTAAGTAAAATAAACTAATGATATATATGCCTAACATGTTTAAATATGTACCTTTACATATTTGTATACTTATATTACATACATGTATATTACATTATAATACTACTAGCATATAACAAACACACATACACTCACATATATACACACACATATATATATATATTTATATATATATATATATATATATATATATTCCCGACCCTCAATAACTAAATAATGAATATACTAGATACGCTGGAAATTGAATCACGTATATATATAGAACATATTGTAAATAGATTGATACATAATGAACTATCATAATACTAGCTGTAATACTTAATATGAAGCAGATATTCGAATAACACGACATATATCATGTATACATCTTAAGGGGGTATCCAACAACAAGTATTTCCGGTAACTTGCCGGAAATATTATAACTTTAAAACGATTTTCTATCAAGTTAACTTAAATTGTAGTGAGATACCCCCTTACTTTCCATCAACTTACCTGAAATATAATAACTTTATAGGGGGTATCCCATTACAACTTGATAGAATATAGTTTTATATTTACAATTTCCGGTAAGGTGGCGGAAAATCTTGTAGTGGGATACCCCCTTTACAAAAATATTATTAGTTAGAATATGGAATTCAGTTATAGCTATATGTATACACCTAGGGGAAAGGTGTATAATAGTGACACGTGTGCAGTAGTGACACCCCGCGTTTCTCAAAAACTACAAGTCCAATCAAATTTATTTATATACGAAGGTATTCACAAGCTTTATTCACATAAGTATATTTTATTTCCATAATTTATAAAATAAAAAAATTAAATCAATTAATCGATTTTGTGAATATATTCTTAAAAAATTACAAAATAAATATTTATAAAAGAATTTTTAATTCCTTGATATTTAATGGAAAATAGAAAATTAAAGTCTCATACTAAAGATGAATTTAATGTCTGCATGAAAATATAATACATATTTATTTATGAATATTGTGCATATTTCTACGATTAATTACATCTACCATATACTTTCGTATATTAGTGACACCCTAACATCGGGTAGTAGTGACACTCAAATGGATTCTGATTGGTTGTTGATAATGTTGCAATTTTATTGTTTAAATCGCGTGCTTCATTATTTTAAGAACTTCGATGAATTAACATATAAACAAGATTATGTACATATATCTGGGAATAAAAGGTAACAAATATCATTATATTGTATTTCCACCTACCGGTTATTATTTGTACTAATGTGTGTCACTACTACCCCCGAGTGTCACTAATAGCCGCATTCGGGTATATTAGTGACACCCTCGTTATCTAAAGTGTTAACGATTATATTAACAAATGTTAATAACAATTATTTAGATAATATTAATTCATATACACTATAAAAAAATTGTATATAGAGGATCAATATTTTAAGAGTTATTGCAATATATGCAAAAGTGTCACTACTACACACCTTTCCCATATACGGAACACACTTCAAATTAAACTTAGTTTTCGTGTGGAACTGAATATATTTAAAAGAATATTAAAAACTCATATAACTATTATTTTTATCTTTGCTTATTCGTTTTTTTATCTTCGTTTATTTATTTTATTTTTAATTTTAGTTTAAGCGTTTTTTTAATAATATTTCTTTATTTCTCACGCGTTCGATAATTTGATAGTATGATATGATATATAAATATACAAATTAACATATATCTGGAAAAGTTTATAATAAAAAGCATCACAAAAAAAATATAATTATTTTTTTATTATATTAGTTTAAATTATTTCAGTGTTCAATAAATAACATTTTTCTAAGCATATATTTAAATATACCTTGTTACCTTGTGCCGTCGAGTCGTAACCGACCCCTGGCGACGTCCATGACAGTTCCTCTCCATATCACTCTATTTCTGGCTTCTGCTAGTATCTTCATGATGTTGTCGTTGGCTATATAATTCTGCACATTGTTCAGCCACGTTATGTGTGGCCTACCCCTTCGCCGTTGACCATCCATCTTTCCTAGCATCAGCTGTAGCTCCATCGAGTCCGCTCTCACCACGTGTACGAAGTATGATAAGGCAAGTTTGACAATTTCTGCCTCTAGATTTTTTTTGGGTTTTATGCTGGCAATGATTTCTATAATTGTCTTCCTATCTATATAGGTCACTCCAAGCAGGTTTCTCCAACACCACATTTCGAAAGGATCGATTTTTGCTCTTTCCTTCTTCTTTAGAGTCCAGGTTTCATCACCGTATAGAATAATCGGGAAAATAAGTGTCTGTACAATTTTTACTTTAGTGGCGAGTCTTAAATCTCTATCTTTAAAAATGTTCCTCAGACTCCCCATTGCAATTCTTCTGCGTAATTCCATATCTATTTGTCCGTCACTTGTTATCAAGGCTCCCAGGAAGACAAATCTTTCAACTACTTCTATATTTCCGCCATCAACTATTATAGAATCTAGTTCTCCTGTTGCCATCACCTTAGTTTTTTTGACATTTAGATATAACCCAGCTTTCTCACTCGACGATTTGACTTTTTCTATAAGTTCTATAAGGTCCTCTCTATTACCGGCTATCAATGTGGTGTCATCCGCATATCTCAGGTTTGATACTTTCCTTCCACCTATGCCAATGCCTTTGTCCCACTTATCTAGAGCCTCTCGCATTATCTTTTCTGCATAGATGTTGAATAGCAATGGAGATAGAATGCAACCCTGGCGTACTCCTTTACCAATCGGTATGTTGCCTGTCTCTCCATACTCTGTCCTTATAGTCGCTTCCTGATTTGTATATAAGTTACTAAGCATGACAATCAAATGTTTAGGTACTCCCATACCTTTGAGAGTGTTCCATAATCGTTGATGGTCTACACAGTCAAATGCCTTCTTGTAGTCAATAAAACATATGAATAGTTCTCTTTGATTATCCCTAGCTCTTTCCATCAGCCATCTCAGGTTTGATATGTGGTCTCTAGTTCCTCTACCTCTTCGGAACCCGGCTTGTTCGATCGGTAGTTCAGGGATAAGGAAGGCCTCCAGTCTTTTTTGTAGAACTCTCAGAAGTATTTTGCTAGCATGTGAGATTAAGGCAATAGTTCGATAATTCCCACATTCTTTTTTATCTCCTTTCTTATAAATAGGGACATATATAGACTTCTTCCAATCATTTGGCCATTTCTTCATTTTCCATATGCTATTACATAGATTTGTCATGACTCTAATTGCCTCATCTCCTCCTGCTTTTAGAAACTCTATCGGTATTCTATCACAACCTGGAGATTTTCTGTTAGATATGTGCTGTATTGATTCATTTACGTCTATCTCTAATACATCAGGTTCATCTTCATATAAATGTACATTAAAATTATCATTCATATTAATATCTCTTCTATATAGATTTTCAGTATATTGATGCCATCTCTTTTTTATTTCCTTTACTTCAGAAACTACTTTTCCATTACTTAATTTCATAGCACAACCTCTTGAGCTTCGTGAGCCAGTCATCTCTTTTATTTCTTTGAATAAGTCTCTAGTCTTACCTATTTTATTTAACTATTCAATTTGTCTGCATTTTTCTCTGATACTTTGCTCTTTATCTTGTCATGCTTTCTTCTGAAATGCTGCGTTAAGCTTTCGATATTCTTCATACTTTCCTTTGCTACGCATATCCTTTCGTTCTTTGGCAATTTTTAGAGCTTCTTCCGAAAGCCACTTTGAGAAGTTCTTCCTTTTGACTTTCGGGACCTTTTTATTTGCTGTCTCTATTAGAATAGTCCGAATATCAATCCATAGTTCTTCTGGTGTTCTGTCTTCTGTTTGCAGTGCGTTAAACCTGTTTTTTATTTCTACACTGTAGTCAAGTCCGATTTTTTCCACATCGTATATTTGAGTTTGCATTGATCGTTTTATTCGCTTGAGCTTGACCTTGATATCGGCTATGAGCAGATTATGGTCAGTACCACAATCTTCTCCCGGTAGAGTTGTGACTCGCTTTATGCTACTTTTCCATCTCGATTTGCATAATATGTAATCAATTTGATTTCTGGTAGAGTTGTCAGGTGATATCCATGTGAATAGCCTTCGTGGGTGTAACTTAAAGAATGTATTCATTATTCTAAGATCGTTTCTACTACATAATTCTACAAGTTGATCCCCTCTTTCATTCCTCTTGCCTAAACCAAAGTTACCAGTGATATCAATTGATAATTCCTTCCCAACATTGGCGTTCCAGTCACCTATGATATACAGAATATCGCCATTAGGTATCTGGTCCAATACAGATTGTACTTTATCATAAAATGCATCACTGTCTTCTTCTTCTGCGCTGGATGTTGGGGCATATATTTGTACTACTGCTATGTTTATCGGCTTGCACTGTATACATATTGTGGCAATTCTGTCATCTACTGGGTTGAAGCCCAGTACACATCTTAGTAAATATAGATAACTAAATATATTAAGTTACAATTTAATTTAGTAATAAATATTTAAACATATATGAATCATTAAGTTCTTATAAAATATAAATATATATATACATATATATGTATACATATATATACACACGTATATATATATATAAATTATACAATAATATTATTTATATTATGAATAATTTTATATTTCAATTAATATGAATCAATAAGTTAAAAGTATAGTAAACATCAACAGCTTCCTTAGCTGACCTTTATATCTAGTTCAAGGTCAATACCAAATTATATATTGTTATCCATGTTCGTGTTTATAGCTAGATAGAGATAATAGTTAATTGTATGTATTCAAAACGATGGGTAAAAATAAATATTAATGACAGAAATGTATAAATAATAATAAGAAATTTAATTCAGTAGTGATTTACACACACCGACAGTAAATAAATAATAATAAAGGAAATATGTGGGATGTTGATCAAACAAGCTGAATACAATCATCAACTAACTATAGTTAGTACCCTATAGGGAATAGGTCTCGGGTGGATCAGTTTTCCGTCGACAACAAAGAAAAGGTGCGTGTTAATTAGAAGTAGAGTAGACGATGTATATGAAAGTGAGAAGAAAATATTGTTTTAAATATTGTTATAAGTTTTTATTTAAAAATAAATGTCTATCTTTTAAATTATACATATAGATTATGCGTTAAAGTAACATGTAACCCCTAAAGTGCATATGAATAAAGTTTAAGGAAAACCACGCAAATAATTAAACGATGCATCGTTACATGTAACTAAAACATACGAACACTATTTGTTATCTCAATAAACATGTTGTATTCGTTATAATTCGATATAATCGACATTATCTGGAAAAGATATATATCATTTATATATATATACAACTATATTGATAAATATATATTTGGAGTGTAATATTATAATATAAGTGTATAATAAATGAACTCAAGCTATGATGCGTAACACTACTAATGTGGCTAAACACGAAATATTTATATACTTATTTGTACGCTCGAATATGCAAAAACGAAGTGGTACGACAAACACTGTTTCCCTGCACCCCCCTTAATGCACCCCTTAATGCCCCCCTTAATATACCCCTTAATACACCCCTTAAGATGTGTACATCACTACCGAAGACAGATACCGTCCTACTGAATATCATTATAAGGGTTTAGTAAACGAAACCCTTTATCTATTGATATTCGATAAAGTAAAAGGTTTTGAATGCTATCATTTTAACAGTATACATTCATTACTCTAACAATTTAATTAGGTATTTCATGATTAATTGTTCCTAGAATTAACTTTTTAAAGCCGTATTTAACATTGCTTCCATGAACAATACCATTGTTATAATGATCTCATTGTTTGCGAATAGTTTATTGTAAATATAACATCGTATATATAATATTTAAATTATTTACATTATTTAATAATCTCTTTGATAGCCGCGTAATAACTACTACGTTTAGTTTAAAATCTAAGTTAAAAACGCATTTACTCAGTGACGACTGCACTTTATTAATTGTCTTAATTTCTCTATATATATAGAGTATACATTATTGTTAATATATTATATATTATATTTAAACGGTATTATAATAAAATAATAATAGTAATTTCAATGTGCCTTTCGCGATAGTTTTATGTCATTGCATAGCTAGCAGTCTATATACTATTTATAAATACAATAGTATCAGAGTTTAACCTGTGAATAATGTATATTGTATTCATATATTAATATATATATATATATATATATATATATATAATACATATATTATTACGGTATACTGTTAAGTTATTAGGTTTAGTCGGTAATGAAATGTATCCCGATATAGTTGAATAACTATAGTTATCCATGTAGGGAATATCCTATACATGGAAGTGATTATTAGTATCATTAATTACACAGACTTCAATCCATTTGAATAATAAAAAGAACTGCCTTGTATGATTAAAAATCTAGTTTATTGCATTCATTATATGAAATTCCATGCCATGTCATGCTTCTAATTATGAAAAGCATATCATTGGAATGTTTATTAAAATAATGCGATGCAATAACTCATATATCATACTCCTGAAACACTCTCCCTACATCCATCCGTACTACACCATCAACTCTAAACTTCAAGAAACTACTGAAAATCCATTTATTTAATCTGAAATATTAACATCAAATATATTTATGAACGGCCGATTGCTTTATAAGCACAGTTCGCATTCCGAAAAATGTAAAAATATAAATGCCATAAGTATCTATAGATTATATTTATTTCGAATGTCAATATTTTATATTTTAGATTTTATTAACAATTTTATTAACAATAAATTCACAATAATTTTATTTTTAAATAATAATTATTATTAATAGTATAATCCGAAAGCAGTAAATAAATAGTATACATAAATATAAGTAAGTTAACTTAATTACACACACATATATATATATATATATATATATATACATATTATAATATAGTGTTAACAATTAATAATATGATCAGTATTCTAATACTATAATACAACAATGTTTATATACATATATATTCACAAATGGTATCAAAGCTAATAAACTAATTTACTGAATACTGATGGCTTCAAACCACAAATTCATTTGATGTAGTAAGCTTTTTAATATAGCTCCCTAAAATACGTATACAATATATATATTTATATATATATATATATTATAATAATATATTATTATAATATATTGCATACTATATTTATTATATATTCATCATCAAACTCACGTATATAGTCTGAAATAGATTATTTAATAAAGCTTTTTAAATATATAAACATATATATATATATTACATTTATTTATAAATATTAATTAATTAATTAACCGACAACTACAAAAATCTACGAGTACATTACAAATACCCGTATCGCGTACCGTAACTGTTGTATTAAACATGTTGTTTATTGTGTGGTCTACCTTCAAACGATGTTTATTTGAATACGGCTAATGATAATACCCACCATTTAATAACAGTAACTATCGGCCCAGCGTCTTTCTAGTAAATTTAACATAGGATAGATGGGAAAATACCACAAAATAACAGAAATCGTATATTTTTCACATTTATAAATAAACTACAATCATGTACTGTTCATAATACATGTACGCCGTGGTGTAAAGTATGAACCGAACCCGTAACCTTTTACCCCATCCTATACCGGTACATATGTACCCGCCCACCCACCTACACACCTCGCTATAACTGTATATACGTACCAACACACCTACCTATAGGTAGGTGTGTATACACAACTTCCTACACTTGCATATAAGTACCCACACACAGATGAACTACAATACCAAGATAGCCCTCTACGCGGGGTTGGTATTGACCTGTATGGTGTTTGCCGCGGTGACCGGTCACCAGATGGCGTTAGCTGTAAATCGGCGTCGTTTCGAGGCCATGTCCTTCACGGAACTCAACGATTACATTTACCGACATCAGAACTATCACGCCGTAAAGAATGCTCGTGTAAGGGAATGGGTTCGATCTAACCAGGCGTTCGAGGAACCGGCTCAACAGCACGACATAGGTGCGCCGGTATAGTGTCAACTGGACTACTGGATAATGTCCATTGGACGCTGTCCAGTAGTCCACCGGAGGTGTATCGCTACTAGCCTACGAGCTCTAGCGTAATACCGAGGAGGAAGAGGACACACTCGATAATATTCGCTCAGAAACCGTATTTTCAAATGTCGGCTCGAACATATAACCATTCGATCTAAAATACGGCGATTATAATTCTGAAAGAGTGACGATTATTCGCAAGGGCAGCCTCAGATTAATGGTAATATTGTAATGGGCTTTTGTTACTGACATTAGTGCATGTATAATGGCTATTTGTCACATATAATTCATGTATGGACATATGTATGTATAGCTCGTCTCCACGCATATACTAATTATGGTTTCGTCGTACAATACCATGTCGGTCACGTGTCCTATACCGTGCTGGTCACGTGTCCTATACCGTACTGGTCACGTGTACTATACCGTACTGGTCACGTGTCCTATACCGTGTTGGTCACATGTCCTATGCCGTGATGGTAACGTGTCATATACCATGTTGGTCACGTGTCCTATACCGTGTTGGTCACGTGTCCTACACTGTACTGGTCACGTGACATATATCGTGCTGGTCACGTGTCATATACCAGGCCTCACTTGTGAATAGGAATCGCGAAATCGAATGTTTTAATATTTATAATAAACTAAATTATACCGAATTCAAATGTGTACATTATTTTAATATATTTATATAAAAACTACAATTACCTCTAATACTACAAGATATATTGTTGTTTAAAAACCATATTCTTATTGTTATTTATATTGGTAGAGTTCTACCATCTAGTTTACGGTTAAACGTGTAACCAACAGTCTAATGTCCCTTAGAAGTCATAGAAGTTAAGGCATCCGTGTTTTAACGAGAATCGCGATGATTTTTGTATACACAATTATATAATATCACTTCTAAATATTTGTTAAGACCCATTTTAATGGTGCTGATGGGGATTTAACTCGCGTCCTACTGCTTGTGTATCTGACGCCTTAGCTACTGAGCTACACAGCAAGTTAATACAAGTATATAATTATATTACATCATTATTTTGGTGGTACATAATGTTTAACATTATATATTTCCAATATAAAGAATTATAATTTATTTTAAATTGTTGCTTTAAATATTATAAAAACTGTAAATAACTTATAAACATCGTTATTAGCAACAACTGCGTTGTTTCTCAGTGTATCCGTTAGATTATCAGATGGCATGTGTCACATAAAACACACGCGTAGTGTCACGTGTTTAATCAACACTTCTAATATGGTAAACACCTTTCATTTGTAATGTGTTTTGTATCGAGACCTCCTTACACCACAGAGGTAATAGGATGTCTTGTTAATATCTGGCATGATGAATGTACACGATGTATTGTATAGTTAGTTAGCGTTTTAGTTACAGTATTTGTTTGCATTAGTCAATTATTATATACATATTCTTCATTTAATTAATCTCATAAACATTAATAATATACTAAATGTATTAAGGTACACCTTATGAATTATTAATATAACTAATTTGTTAAATTTCAAACTAATATTTCACCATGAAGTAATTACAATTTAAATGAGTGTGAATACATTATTTTTTTAATTTAAAATATATGTAATCACTTTGAATCGGGTATATTATAACCGATGTATGTTATAAGTGTGGTATAATTAATACATATAATAAATCCTACAATCAACCATGATATTTATGTAAATTCAACGAAACTACCCTAATGCGAATATTCGATTAATAAAAGCGTTATACTATTTCTGATTGGCTCTAATAATCTAACTATTCCAATACTATCGAATTAAGTGAATCATCGTCCTCTAACTTATCCTAAATGTAAACTTAACAGATTCAATATAACTCTTATAACATAATCTATTTTCTATCGTTTTAACTGTAAAACATTTTTTTTCGTATTATTATTTGTTTATTTCTTAAACGTATGTTATCGTTAGAAAATACTTTATACTTTCGATTATATATATTCTTAAATAGATTATCAATCAATAAATCAATAACAACATAATATATACGAGTGTTATTTCCATTGGCTTCCCTTTAAATCTAATATTAAAATTAGTTAGTTTGAAATCAAATATATCAGATAAAAATCAAATATATATTATAAAGCATATACACCTGTATATATATATAGTAATGAGCAAATACAATAAAAACAAACAAATGGAAAATATAATAGTAGTTAATAAAAATAAATCATATAACAATATTATTATAGATAGTTTAAACTTAATTTACTTTTAAAACAATACTACAGTTATATATGACGTTGATCATGCCGTAAGTTATGCCCTGTACGAGAAGGCACGAGTATATAATACAAGTTTGATAGTACATACTTAATAGTTCTAGAGGAATTGCAACCGATGTTCTAATTTACCTCAATAAAACTTGATAGTTTAGAAGATTATAGATATACAGGCTTACCTAGTGCTAATATTATTTTAAATAAACATAATACATTGGGATATCCAAATATCCACGATTTCTAATATCCCAATATCCCCAATTTCTAATATTCCAATATCCCCGATTTCTAATATTCAAATATCCCCGGTATATCCAAATATCTCTGATTTCTAAATGAAAACCAGCTAAGATTAGTTTAGAAAATATCTTCATATAATTATGAATGAATAGATATATTATTAATGAATTAGAATTATATTGATTAAATGTCATACATTCATTATTTTTTGATTGGAATTATATTTTAGGAGATATCTAGGGTATCGATATTACATGCTTCTCGATATTAGAGCACTCTCCTCTATAGGAGAGTATACGCTATATATCTGCGCATGTGCGTGACAATTGAGGTTACGAATAAGGCTTTTAGTAGGCTTAAATAAACATTTACTTCATATATGTAAGCTCCTGATGTCACTATAAAGTGTTCCGCAATAATATATTCTAGATGGTACTAAATCGTTAATATACTGTATAGTTATTGAATAGTTATACGCTTATGGCAACTGTACCTAATTCGACTGCTCCCATGTAAATGGAGAGGTACAGACTTTCATATAGCATACGCAAGACTACCAATATATACGCAATAAGCGTACGTAATGAAGTCGGGGTTATGAACTGAATCAGAATGTTGCATAACTTTATTATCCACATGTGCCTGCAGGCACAGCTGGAACATTATGGGTATAATGTTATATATATATATATATACGAGATACATGCATTAATTTATGTTTCAATGTATTAACCGAGAATATTTCAAACATCCAAGTCACAATTAATAGCACCTATTTATAATATTAAATATTGTAAGTGAATGGAAAACAGTAAGCACCGATTCAGAGGAACCCAAATGGAATTATGAATACTAAAAATGACTATTAATAATATACTACATATTAAATAGGAATTACGATCAGTAAAAATGAATTAATACCTGAAAGAAGATGTTTACCCTTGCTCCTTTTATATTCATTTGTTAAATTAATGAATTATGGCGTAATCTGCATTACAAACTTCTAATTATATGTTTTAATTCTAAGTGGTTATTTTTAAAATATAACATTATTTTATAATAATAACTATTTTTCTTAAAATATACGGCCATATTCAAGAAACACGAAAATAAATATTTCGATTTTCAATGTTAAATTATACATATTTTGTAACATGCTTAACAAAACATCAATAATCCGCTTTTAAAATTATCAAAAAGATAGTATTGCTATATTATCAAACGGATCGGCGTCAAATGAATTTCACATAAATAGATACAAGTGATATATCTACACTGCTAAAAATTAGGGTACAGCGAGTGCCTATGGTGTAAGTAGTGTCCCCAAAGCCGTACCATAATTAGGGTTCAATTTTAATAAATACGATCAGTACCCTAAAAATGATCAAACTATACCCTAAATAATATTAGCTGATTATACACTAATTATATGATACCTTGTACCCTATTGCAATTGTATGATATTTACCGTAATTGAATAGCATATGTAAATTTAATAGTCACATATATGTGTACTATATAATGTATACATTAATATTTAACATATATGTACCCTAATAAATATGTATATTGTACCCTAGTGAGTTTAAAAGTCGTGTATCCTATTTAGGGTAGGTACCTACATGGTAAATTATGGTGATATTTTAATAATCTGTACCCAATAAATTGAATTAAATGTACCCTTCAAATTGTTAACAGTGTATGCTCCGCAAAATCATTGGCCACCTTAATACATCCAATAGGTATTAGAAGTCAGTGTCTCGAATGCGCTAGAATAGTAACTGTGTACCATAGGAATAAACAAGTTACAATTATACAGTGTATTAGTAATATGGTGGTAGTAGTTTCGGATAAATAGAATTTTCTATTATTATTTTATATTAACACCGTATAGATATAATATATATATATTAACAATAGTATATATATATAAAGAGAAATGTTGACAATAAATAAAGTTCATTATTCACTGAATAAATAAGTTGTTAGCTTAGCTTTATAATGCATATATGTATATGAAATCTGTTTCCAGTGGATTATCATTTTCAAGATTAAATATCATATGTATTTCTAATATAACTAATATAGTACATTTATATTACTTCATTCATATAACTCGTATAATGCGGACTACATTATCAATATTTCTAATTAAAATATGTATTCCTGATTTTATCGATTATTGATTAATGCTCACAAACATTGATACTCCTACGAATATATAGTACATCCCATGGGGTCATATGAAGCACAACCCCCCCACTACATTCGCTCGTATTAATATAATGGTGGTTTATGGTTCCCACTTATTTTACTTAGATCACCCTATAGGGTATACCCTCATTGAATGTACGACGCACATTGTAATGTAGTATTATGGCTATCCTTTATTTACCCTCAGCATTTCACTTACTTCGTATCTCATTATATTATTAATGTATTATTGTTTCGGTGATTAAATACATTATCTATATTCCTAATCGTATACAATATATAGAATATTATATAACATATAGAATATATAGTATATATATATATATATATATATATATACTATATACTTTATACATAGATAGATTTATCGTACATTTATTAAATGTAATGTATTATACTATAGTATTCGATCCTCTATTCGTATCACGTAACATGCACCATCGTAATCACAACGTTACGTCACTTGACCACAATAACCCATACGGCTTCCCTCTAACTAACTATCTATTATAAAATGTCTTCTATGTATTCATAAATCAATATACACGTATAAAGCACAATGTTCACCCCTCTTTTCACCTATATAAACCCCTCCTACTAGTGATGTAAATGATGCAGAACGTTGAGACTGAGACTACATCATTCTTTAGATTTGAGCATCATTTACACCACTACCTCCTACCACATTATCGTAGCATCCTTAGCCCTAGCCTATATCCTATTTCATTATTGTCCCCCGAAGTATACGCGACTAATATAACGATTCTCTTATTTACATAAAGATATGTAAACTTGAAATATAGATATCGAATGATTAATCTATATATATATATTATATTAATATTTTCTATTATTAAATATATAGTAATTCAATAATATAAATATAAAAATTAAATTTATTATTCAAGCGTGCTAGATATACACATTCATACACACATACACACACCTAGTAGATAGTACACATACGTATAACAGTTATTGTAGCTTTTTATGTAGCTACATAAATAATGATTCTTTGTATGTTTTCTTCTTTTTCGATTTGTTTTTTTTATTCTTTTTATACGATATTTCAGATTCTAAACAAATTAAATTTATAAATATGGTGTTAACATATACACAAACAATATACATATATATATATTTATTGCATGCATAAATATATATGCATAATTCAATCGTAAATTAAATATATTTAAATATATATTTAGATATTTAGATATAAAATTTAGATATATATGTATTCAAAAGTTCGTTTAAACTATTAATTTAGTAGGTATTTCACATATCGTATAATGTTATTAAATTAATATAATATTTGATTGATTAATTGATTATTAATCAATATTAAGATAGTTAATATTAATATTATTGAAATAGAGGCGACAATATTAAATAATTATATATATATATACATATATATATATATTGATATATACATGAAACAAAATCTAAATTGTAAATTGTATGATGATAACAAGTATAACAATAATAACCCATATTGATAGTTGCCCTTGACAACGCGATGTGTAATCTGTCATCTACTATCGTCGAGTTCTAAATATAGATGTTAGGTAGGTAAAGCAATCTGAGGCGAGACTATGATGTAATACGTGTAAGCCATGCGTTACTAACGGTTTTGGACGGGTCGTCGTATGTTTTAGTATCCAGTAGTGTTGTATCCTATAGCAATGAGTAACAAGTAAATACATTTTAACATATATTAATATTTTTAATATTTAAAGTATTATATTTAATTTTTTAAGTTTTAAGTTTTTCTATAAATATTATATTTGATATACTTGTAATACATATTATACATTGATATTTTTTTTTATAATTTCTCGATTTAACTAAATTTATTACTGTATTATTTAGTATATATAGATAGGTAAAGTTATATACTATAAGTATATATTTTTATATATTTATATATCATTATTATATAGCTGTAATTATACTCATTTCCTTAAATAATAACAATATTTTGATTATAATGCAATAGAAACACAGTAAACAGTTCTGGATATGGTAACGAATTTATATAGATAACTAGATACATATATAAATAAATATAGTTAATCTAAAACTATGAAATTTAGAGAAAGGTTAGTATTTTTATTGTCGGAGAAAGTATCCTGATTCCCCTTGCAAGTAACTAGTCGCGAGATTATAGAGTGTATTTTAAAGATCATATATTTCTCATTAAAGTTCAATAGAATGTATATGTCTAATATGTTAGAATTAGCTGTAAATTCTCTATTGATATAATTAACATAATTATGTTGCAATAAAAATTATTTTCTTATACTTCTAATGCACTACTATGTATATGAAGTCTTAAATGACCATAACATAACAATGTTTTAGAAAATATAATAAAATATTTGTATTTACATATTTTTTTCTAGTCTCCAAAATAACAAAGCTATTATTATTCTTATCGTTATTTTGGTGGAGTACTTTTATACTATCCAGTAATTTAAATATAGATTTTACTAATTTATAACCAATTGAATATCATTATTTGTGAAGGCTCAATCATGATAATGTATCAGGTTCAAATGAGAGTTAATAATTTGAATACACAATTATATAGATCACGTCTAAATATTATCGTAAGACCTAAGTCTTAGCGATGTTAAACACTGTTCCCCTATATAACCTATATCTGATCATGGCGTGTAATGTATTCGGAAAGTCATCTTAGTCACTGTGAAACTAACAATGGAATACCACTAACAATAGAAAATGATATTTCACTGAAATTGAATGTCACTAGCTATGGAATGTCACTAACAATGGGGTGCGACTAGCGATGGAATGTCACTAGAAATGAAATAGTATTGACACTTGAAGATTATATCTCTTAAGGTAACACTCGCCGCTATTAAGGATCTCCTAGGTATGCGTTGTTAACATAGAAATGTTGACAGATGGACAGACAGACAGTATAACATTGTAGCTATGCACCGTATCAACTAACTGTATACCTGTCCAATCTTCCTGCAACGAAATCACACCCTAAGTTGTATTCAAATGAGGTTTCACACACATACACATACATACACACACAGCTATATTTCTATAGAGCTGATATCTATCTGTTATTTATTAATTTAAAACATTTACCCGATATCGGTCAGGTCATAGGTCATTGTATAGGTAATGTATACACGTAAATGCACGCTTGAGTCGAATTGACCTATATCGGTATACCTATATATTGCCATTTACACAAACATTGGCCGTTGTTTATACTCCCTGATATCAAGCTAAACATCAGCCAAATATCGGGCTATTTTGTGGTTTGAAAGCACGTTTAACGATCGTTAGATTAGTTTAAACGCAACTAAGGTTGTGATGTGTATAGCAGGATAGTTGGTCAGTTGTACAGTCAGTTGATACATCACCTAGATATAGCGATAATCAATCTAACACAGCATACCTACAAAGCTCCTCGTTATTCAGCGAGTGTTATCACGTGACGCCATGCATCGCGTCACGTGACGGGTTACGTAACCTGTAACAATTCGGTAGTGACGTCACTCAGCGAAAACGACGACTGTACTTTAGTCTGCATATCTAGAAAGGGGCGTGGTCGGCGTCAGTTAAGATGGGGCGTGGTTATCGTTGTGAAACTAATGTGATAATGACGTAATATGTAAATAAATAATATATGCGCTCTATATATATAAATTAAATTATACAATATGGTATCATCATTCAATCATCATATAAATATATATATATATATATATATATATATGGGATATACTATAAATAGACTAGCGATGGATTATCACTTACGTCATTTCTATAAATAGATTACTTAAAGACCGCGGCGGAATTATTACTCCTTTTAAGCTGAGGCCACGCCTACGAATTTTCGCCACTATTTGTGAATAATAATCGCGGTTTGTATAGATCAAAATGGGGTTATATGTTTAGAATATTCGCTAGAAACAACCGCGTTTGCGAATATTCGCAAATGTTTAATATTTTTTTTATCGATGAAAAATTCGCGAGTTTTCTCGAATATTCGCGAAAACGGGCGAACTTCGAGCGAATATTCGCGCGCGTGGCCGCCTCAGCTTTCGGCGCGAATTCGCAGCTAACGAGTTTTATCTTCGCGTTCGATGAAGAGTCTCGGGTCTAGGTATGACAACAAATAGGTCACCCATGCAGTGATCACAACCACCAGACATACGAACATTGCATACCCGTATACTAGAGCCTTTACGTCACCTGCGTAGTAGAGGTGGTGGTAACGGTAGTAGTGGTGGTGGTGGTATATCACTATAGTGGTAGTGGTGGTGATGATGGTGGTGATGGTGGTGGTAGTGGTGGTGGTGGTGGTAGTGGTAGCGATAGTGGTGGTGGTAGTGGTAGTGATAGTGGTGGTGGTAGTGGTATTGGTGGACCACTACTTGTACTAGTGGTAGTGATGACCCAGCAAACAGTAAGAGCAGCATAATAGCAGCATAACAGCATTTGCTAGAGCCTAAAATGTTTACATTGTGATATTATGCTGCTATTAAATGCCTATTATGCTGCTATTAATTTGTCATGCTATTATGCTGCTATTAATTTTAAAAGTATATTATTCTGCTATTATTAGAATAGCAGCATAATAGCAGCATAACAGCAGCATAATATCATGACAAATTAATATCAGCATAATATACATTTAATAGCAGCATAATGGCAGCAAAATAGCACAATGTAAACATGTGAAGGTCTAGAATATGCTGTTATGCTGTTATTATGCTGCTCTTACTGTTAGCTGGGGATGGAGGAAGTCGTGGTGGTATTAGTGTATGCGCGAAGTTAGGGGCTGGGCAATACTGAATAACATGGGAAAATAATTATCTATATTTTACCAATATATATTCTGTATACGTTCAATTAATTAATCTTTACCGATATATATATATATATATATATATATATATATATATATATATATATATATATATATATATATATATATATGTGTGTGTGTATAAATAGAAATAGAATATATAGCATATAATGATATAATTTATCTAAATTCAATTATTAGACTCATGTAATAATATGTCGATTATTTTAATTTAAATACACTCACATACATATATATATATATATTAACATTATTTAAATTATTATACTATATTAATATATTTATAAAAACCGTGTGCTTTCGCAGCTCTCGATTCTTATAAAAAAATATTTAGATATTATTTATTATAAAGTAACTAATATATATATATATATATATAATTATTACCTAAATGTTTTATATAGTTATTAATATCATATATATATATATATATATATATATATATATATATATATATATATATATATATGATATATATATATATATATATATCTAAACAAATTCAATTTCATATTAATGTTTTAATATTCATCATGATTGTTATATTAATGTGTATTATATATATATATATATATATATATATATAAAACTCTAGTGAATAGATAAAAACTAAATAAAGTTTAGGAAAGTAGAGATTCGGATAATGTTATCTTACCTTTAATCGTAATTTTGAGTGTAGTGGTAATAGTCTTTTCCTTTTTCTGTTTGCCGATATAGTTGGTGATGGTCACGTGGAAGATAGTGTACCCTTTGAACTTGTTGGCTAACACGTAGTCGCAACTGTGGGCTTTTTTCTTATTGCCCTTGCGTATGCGCGGGGTTATGTTCACTCCTTTCTTCATGACTTTCCACTAGGTGGCGAGATTATTCGCGGTTAACATAAGTATATATTCTATTTAATTAAAATAAGTATATATTCTATTAATTAACATAAGAATTATATATTTCATCGGAAAATCTTTTATACACAATGGGAATATTATCATTATTATTTACAGATTAGGTTTTACACCAGTGTAATTAGAGAAGCAGAGCTTTTCGAGATAATTATTCATATAAAATAAGGTACAATAATATTTAACATATTAATGCATACTATAGTATACTGGTATAGAAGATGAAATGCGGGCGTGATATAAACTAAGAAATTAGGGTATTGTAGAGCACCATCTAGGGGTTCTGTATAGGGTATTTGACGAGTGCTAAATATATACCACCCCAATAGATGTTAACTATAGTTATATCAATATAGTTATGGCAATACCTTATAGTGCTATATCACTCTAAGGGATTTATACCTAACTATTGGAATGGTAAATAGCACCCCATATGGTATATATATATATATATACATATCGTATTTTTACTAACACCCATAATGGTTATTTAAAACCCTATAGGGTATTAGGTTTATAAATATATATATATATATATATATATATATATATATATAACATGTAATTAACTTATTTCATGTGTAAACCATCATTCTTTTTTTCATTTATTACTTATTATTAAATTATTTTTTCGAGTTATTTTTTTTATTTAACACTCTATAAACACTTTATATCTATCTAATTAAATATTACTTTAGTTGAATTAAAATTCGTTATTTACATCGTTAACATAATTATTAAAACACATGAATACTAAAATTATAATATATTAATATTAATATTAAAATATATAATTTCAAAATAAATTATTCGATAATAATATGGATAAATGGTATTTATTAAATACTACGTTTCCCGAAAATATATTAAAATGTAAATAATATTAAAATGAAAATATATTACAATTGTACGGTTAAATCGAAAATATATTAAAATGTTATAATATATTAAAACAAAAATTGATTAAAGGAAACTTTAAAATGAATATATATTATAAATACTACGAATGGACGCTTATTCTATATATATATTGTTATTGTTATTATTATTTTTATTTAGTGGAGTCCTTTCATACCATGCAATAAATTAGATGAATTTTTCACTTATACCATATATGGCTATAATGTCCCTTCGAAGCGCGCTCGTATTATTTATTTATACACAATTATATAAGATCACTTCTAAATATTATTTTAAGACCTATTGTAATGGTCCGGACGGGGCTTGAATATACGTCCTACTTCTTGTGTGTCTGACGCCTTGCCAACTGAGCCACACAGGCAGTATATATATATATATATATATATATGAATAAAATATTAAAATAAAATTTATAATAAACATATATATATAAATAATTATTTAATAATAATATTATAATATATATATATATATAATTATTTAATAATAATATTATAATATATATATATATATAAATATATATATATATATATATATATATATATATATATATATATATATATATATATATATATATAGATATAATCATACTTTGCATTTCGGAGGCGGATTTCCGCTGGTTTTCAGCCGTAGTGTTTCCCCGACATTCATATTTTGCGGGCCTGTGTATTTGATATCGCGCGGCCCATCTAAAACACGAGTAAATATCACGTGACATTCGTCTGGGATTAACATATAATATATATATATATATAAAATAGGTGTATTAAATCGTTTGGAAGACATGTTAAAAAATATATTCTTGAATTAAAAATGACTTAAAAAGGAAAATTTGAAAATTTGTCTAAATAATTTTTGTATTGTTTTATTTTAATTTTTATTTCTGACATGATATAAATTTAACAAACATTTTTGATGTTTTTTATAATTTTAAATTTCAATTTTTATTTTTATTTTTATTATTTATATAATTTTTTTATAATTTATATAATTTTGACATAATATAAAATTACAAAATATTATTTGTTTGTTTTTTTCTTGACTTTTTCTTGACTTATTATAATATTTAAAAAAAAATGTGTTTACATTGTTCGACTTACTATAAATTTACTTCATTTTCTTTTTAACTTTTTGTATATAATATAGCTATATATTTATTTTTATTTATTTTTTTAGTTATTTTTAGTTATGTTTAATTGTTTTATTCAATAGGATTTGTCTTTTAATTTTTAATTTTATAATTATTTTATATCTATATTCCTAGATTTTTATATTAATTTATTTTTTTCTTTACATTTTATGATTATATGATGAATGACATTATGAGGAGTTTTTACTTATTGGAATATATATATATATTAGTTTTTTTTTTTTCATTATAATTTTTCTATGACCGGAGTGGTTAATATGTTTGGACTTAATATGATCATGATACGTGTCGGGGGATGGGATATACTTGTGGACAGAGATGGGCAGTATCGCCGATACAATATCTATTAAAGCAAAAAAGCAGTATCGTAGATATATTTGTATTTGTATTTGTATCTATTATAAAAATTAAAAAAGTATTTATAATCGTATCTACTAGTCATAAATAGTATCTACGATACGTATCTACTAGGGATATAAATGATGCCGAGCTTTTGATGCCGAGCCGAGACTATTGGTTTTTGATGCCGAGCCGAGACTTTCATTTTCGGAGAAAAAACGAGCCCATGCCGAGCCGAGACTCTAGCCAAACGAGCCCATACCGAGCCGAGACTCTAGCTAAACGAGCCCGAGCCGAACCGAGACTTTAGCTAAACGAGCCCAAGCCGAGCCGAGACTTTAGTCAAACGAGCCGAAACTAAGAGTCAAACGATCCCGAGCCGAGATGAGACTCTTACAAAATATAATCGAGCCGAAATGATGCTTTTTGAAGTTATATTTTAATCATAATTTTTATATATTTATCCATATTTTTAATTATTCCTATTTCATGTGACATAATATTAATTATATGTATCGATAAGTGGCTGATTTGTTTATAATATTAATATATTTTTAATTTGATGTAGATTATGTGTTCTCTGTACTCTCAGACTTGGATATGGCTTTATTAATTTCGCGAAGTATGTTGGTGTCTTGTGATGATATGCAAAATGTGTAGTTACCAGTAATTTATAAATAATGTGGAAATTAATTGATAGTAGGTGTTGTTGTCGCATCAGTTCAGTTATTCTGATCGTATATTGATATCGGTGTTAATTTATATATTACGCGAATGGCGATCGAATTATTTTATTTGATGTCATTAACTGATAAGGAGGTAAATTAATTGAAAGAATGTTACAATTGTAACTTACAATAGTCCAATAAAGATTTGATTTAGCAATTTACATGTATTACAATTTATATTTGTTCTTATAATTCTAATATTATGCAATTGATAGTTGGCTGATTTGACTTTTTGTGTTTATGAACATATTAAGATTCTTATCAATTAGCATTCCTGGTAGTTATTTATGAAACTTATCTGATAGTTTGTATTGTAATGCAATTATTTTCGTTTGATATACAAAACAATGATTCTGCAGATGGTAACTGACACTGAAACTATATTGAGCTTATGAAAACTGAGACTAACACTTGAATGATGCCTTTAATAAGCATGAGTTAATAGCAATGAATTTTATAGAGACTGAGACTACATCGATACTTTAGGTAACCCATTCTGAGACTTAAACGATGTTATTGTTATTTACACTGAGACTGAATCGATGCTTTAGGTATTGAGACTGAGACTGCATCGATGCTTTGGGTAACCGAGACTGAGACTGCATCATGATTTAGGTGACCGAGACTGAGACTGCATCGATGCTTTGTGTAACCGAGACTGAGACTGCATCATGCTTTAGGTGACCGAGACTGAGACTGCATCGATGCTTTGGGTAACCGAGACTGAGACTGCATCATGCTTTATATTTGAGCATCATTTACATCCCTAGTATCTACTAAGAAAATTATGTAAACAAATACAAATACATTTAATTAAATAATATATCAATTGATATTATATGTATTTTATATCAATATTTTATAATATCATTTATAAATTAATTTTAATATATTGTTAAAAATTATGATATATTAATATAGAGATTTATTCTCAAAAACCATTATATACATTTATTGAAAACAAAGACATTATTTTGATAATATATTTTAGCAATTTACATGTATTACAATTTATATTTGTTCTTATAATTCTAATATTATGCAATTGATAGTTGGCTGATTTGACTTTTTATGTTTATGAACATATTAAGATTTTTATCAATTAGCACTCCTGGTAGTAATTGATTTATAATTAAACTACTTTCTAATAAATTCATAAAAAATCTAAATAAATCATAATTATAATGAACACAATATTTATCTTTATAATTTAAAAATATATAGCTTGTTCGGCAGTTCATTACATGTTACCTCCATTCCTCTCTATCATTCATCGCTATCGGTAATTCCTCATTTCTTCACATCGTGTAATCTCTTAATTAATTCTTAATTGATCTAAATATGTTCTCATAGGCTTTCCTCGAGAGAGTCGTCAGTGTTGTGGATTCCAGAGTAATACTACACGCACTACTTCGCTTATCTTTCTCCAGCAGTAACTGTAGAACTCAATCATTGGTCTCGTATTGTAACTGTTATTCTTGGTATTTTGCTATACAACTCTTAATTTGTAACGTGGTCTCTCCATAACTTGTTTAGTGCAGCACGCAGCATGCGTTTACAGGCCCAATCAACTTTTTCGTATATAATGTTGTAGTTAGAGTCCAAGTGATAGAGCCATCAAAGATCGTCCGAAGGACTTTGTAGTATATTTGGCCATATACAAGAACAGTCTCAACTGTAGCTCTAAAGAAGTTTCTTTTGGGCTTACTTGAAAGGTTTGATTTCCAAATGATGTTCAGGCTATTCAAGGCTGCCCACGAACTTCCGATTCTTATGTTACGTCATGTTGAGTTGAACCAATGTAACTATTTAGATATTTGAACTCTTCTACATATTTTATATCATGGCCTAGTAGACTTTTTATGTTTATATGTTTTTCGTGATTTAAACATATGTATTCCGTCTTGTCTGAGTTTATATGTAAACCGATATCTTTAGCCGTATCTTCAAATTTGTTTAGTAGTTTAAATAATAAATTATTTTAATAAATATTAATAAATGTTAATAATAACTATTTGCATCTATCAGACTATTAATTATTACAGCTATATCATCAGCATAGTCAATATCGGTAATGCGTACATCAGGGTATCTATTGATTTTTATTTTGCAAGAGTAAGTCGGAATGTAAATTGATATCCACTGATTTTTTCAATATATAGTGGAGACATTTAATGCATATAAATTGTGCAAATTTATCTCCGTGTAGTACTCCAGTAGTTATATCGAAGAAAGGTATGTCACCATCAGTCGATCTTACCATAGATCGAGTATTTTTGTATAGCATCAATATGACATTTATAATGTCAATGGGTATATAGCTATATATATATGATTAAGATATCTTTCATCTTTTCACGATGTATTGAATCAAAATCCTGTGAAAAGTCTACACAGAGGAGAGTAGCTGGTAGGTGTTTAGACTTTACTCCTTCTAGTATACGTTGAATGGTTAACATTTTTCCTGCCGTTGATCTATTTGTTCGGAACCATTTTGATTTGTTTTCAGTGTAGGATATATCTCACCAGGTTATATATCTTATCTGCAATTGGAGTTAGTGTGATTCCCCGATAGTTTTTTCGTGATAGAAAGAACTACTTTTTTAGGGAAATGATGTAATCATCCTTCATTCCACATGTCTATTAGTTCTTGAGAATATACACTATTGCACCAGTTTAGTAAAATGTCTTGACATTCTCCTAGTTTTCATACTTGATCTGGTATTTCATCTAAGCCAACAGGTTTTCCATTTTTTATGCTTTTAGTAGCTATCTTTAATTCATCTATTGTAAAATGCCTTTTTTGATATCTAGTTCATTTTGTATTGTCAATGTAGGTGGTTTATGAAGTCCTACTTTCATCGTTTGATATGGGAATTTATGGTTTACCGAGTAGTTCATTGAAATGGTCGTTCCATATTTGAATTTGTTCTTTTCCACTGTTTGCTTTAAGTTTTGCTCTATTTGAGTTATTTCTTCCACTAACTTCATTTACTATTTTCCAGGCTAAGGCTGATATTTTATTACACATCGCATTTTGAATTTCACTTATTTTATTCTGAACGTAATATGTTTGTTCCTTCTTATACGATTGTACAAGATATTTGTGAGCTTCGTTGAAATTTCGGACATTTTCTGGTGTCGGTTTATTTTATTTATGTTGCGATGCTTCGTGTAGTATTTTACAGTTTTTTACAGATATTATCAGTTTCCCGGGGTATTCATTTTTTCAACTTAGGTTTCAATGGAATTACTTTAGCAGCAGTTTCATTACATACAGTTTCAAAGTGAGTATACATTTTGCCAGCAGATAGCGAAGCTGTGGTGTCATATATAGAGCTTCGAATTTAGTTTTCACTTTAGTAATAAAGGTGTCTCGGGTTTCTGTATCTGTCTTTAATCTAGCCCAATCGTAATGTTTGATTTTACTAGATTGCTTGTTATTAGCTCTAAGACTAAGTATTATATTTACTGATATAATACGATGAATAGATGCAACACTGATAAATGAGTTATAAGCTCTACAGTTTTTAGCATTTATGATATAATATATATATATATATATATATATATATATATCTATATAGTTTATTATATAGTATATATAGTTTATTATATAGTATATATATATATATATATATATATATATATATATATATATATATATATATATATATAGTTTATTATAGTTTTATTAAGGCATTGGAACTGGCGTACCCATATCCTTGAAGTTGATACATCATATACCACCATTAATTTCAACATAATATTGGCAACTCTGAATCTAATTTATTAGTAATTTTTAACTACATCATTCAAAACTAACATACATATGTATATATACTCCAATTATACTTTTAATTTCTTATACTATTAATTTTTTTATTTATACTTATTTACTTTTAATATTATTTTTAAAGTTATTTATATTTTTATATGATTTATAATTTTATATTCTCATGATTCTTATAATATTTATAAAATTACATATTTTACTTCTATATTTTATAAATTTTACTTTTAATTTTTTTCTCCTCATAATTGTTAATTAGTAATATGTTTCAGTTAAACGACTAGATAAGCATTGCGACCTAAAAGTACTCTATATTAATATATGATAATACATATTGATACAAATATTGATAACAATAGTGATCAGGTATATATATACATATAGTATACACACTATAGTGGTAAATATATATATATATATATATATATATATATATATATATATATATTTAATATGTTTAAATAAGTTATTGGATTGAGTAGGTGGTAGATTATTCCATAGATAAGAGGCCGATATATACGAAATGCATGATAATAGTGAGGGAAGATGTCTTATCCGTGAGTTGTCAAGTAGCCGCAAATTAAATATAAATATATTTACATAGTAATAAATTAATCCGATAAATCAGATATTATATATACATTAAAACATATCTTTAGGGTAAGTTTTCTAATTCCCCTATAGGGGATATATGCCTATATTTGGATAGGCCCTGAAAATGATAATGTTAACGATATAAAGTTTAGTAATAAAATATTATTCGTATACACAAATGGTAGCTAATTGTTGCACTAAACTGCAGTGTGTATACATGTATATACTGAATACATTTTATATTAAACTATATTATTACTATGTTATGCTATACATTGTATAGTATATAGTATACAATGTATACTGTACATATAGTATTATTTAGTATGTTATTTTAGTACTAATATTATTTTGTACTCTATTTTATATATTCACATACATGTATCGAATGCTTTTGATTATAATCAAGTATACTTTTATCTGCCATAATCTGATTCAATATTAATCACATAACTTGTATTATAAATATAATTGTAAACCGATATTTATTTAAATAGTTAAAACGCTAATAGTAAATATATAAATAGACGTCAACCAGTGCTTATGTGTTCAGACTAAATACGCATTTTGTATTTAGATTTGAATAAGGAATAAGTATAATATGTTTCAGAAAAAATTAAAAATTTGTACATATATGTAGCGTAATAATATATATATATATATCAGTGTTCATTCTAGAGCTACCCAGATACCCAAATTGGGAAGTGCCCTATTTATGTGGGTAGCTGCCCTAAATATATGATTATATGGATTAAGTTTAATTATTAAGTTCTTATTAATATAATTGTAATATCATGACTTAAAAGTGTTATCTCCAATTACAGGAATATATTATTTAATAAATGTCAGTTTCCCAATGAATATTTATAAAATGATGATTAAATGTGTTATTATTATTCTATTATTATTTAAGTAATAAAATAATGAAGAATTTATTATTCAATAAATGGCTGATTTTTAATAAATATTTATAAAATGGCGATTAAATGTATTATTATTTAAGTATTAAAATATTGACGAATTTATTATTTAATAAATGGCAGATTTTCAATAAATATTTATAAAATGGCGATTAAATGCATTGGTATTATTCTATTATTATTTAAGTATTAAAATAATGGAGAATATGAATAACTTCTGTCATAACACTAGGATAAATTCATTATTTTTCAAATAATGGCGAATATATACTATTTTCCCTTTGTTATATCCGTTTAATATTTTATATAAACAAATAATTTAGATTCAAATATAAATTACATATGAAATATGATAATAAACTGCTTGAACTATATTTAGAATAATCTATTTTTAGATTTGGTAGCAAATTCACTACCCAAAATGAAAATTGGGTAGCAAACTTATAAATATTGGGTAGTGAATTTGCTACCAATTTATATTTATAATGATATATGAAAATTAATTCAATAATTATTTTTATTCCAATTCTTTTTCTCCCAATCTATATAAATCACGTGATTGTTTTATTTAAAATTCGTAATTTTAATATATTTATTCAAAATCGTATTTTAAAACGTAATATTAAAGTGATATTAGAGATATTAAAAACCATGAAAATATAAAAATAATGAAACATTTAATCACCAATATTATTAATAAGTTAACTGTTTTTTATAATTCATAATAATTAGACGGTATACTTTTTAAATTTATTATAATTTAATTTTTAAATTTAAAATTATTATCATAATTATGACATTAATATTCAATATTTAATAATATTATATTATTACATTAATTATCATACTTATCATAATTATTATTCCTATATATAATATATAATGTTTAAAAGATAAAGTCATAAATATCATGTACATCATATACTACACAAATTATATATCACAATATCATATACTACTTATTAGTTAGTATATATATTGAATTTAAAATCAACCAGTACGTACTGCATATTGATACATGAGCATGACATATTTTATATTGATTTTATTATGATAAAATTGGTATCACTGTAAAGCTAATTAAATTATATAATATAATTCATATAATGTTTTATTAAATTTATATTTAAACAAAATTTATTAACACAAATGTGCAAAAAATTATTACATTTAAATTCTAATTATAATTCGAATTATAATTCTTTATATTATGACATTCAAATATCTTATATAAATTATATATAATAATGTGTACCAGTATAATCTAATAATATTAATATAGATATAGGTATTTTTGCATATTTGTATATACCTACCTATAAGTATTTTTAAGTATTTATAAGTATGAATTATTATATATCAATATTATAATTTTAGACTACATCATTTTCAATATTTTAACTTTTAGACTACCTAATTTTCAATATTAAAACATATACAAAATTTAATTTTCAATATTATAAATACTCGACAATCACATTTTTAATATCTGAATATCTCATGAATCAAATTTTGAGGAGATTGAATATAAAAAGAATTATTTGATATCAATGTATTAGAATTACAATTTGTAAATCATTTAATTGTAAACGAATAATAAGTAATCGAATCAAATACTTATTTTGCTATTTATTTACATCTCTAATTCAGAAATCTACTTAAGTAGCTTTTGTAAGTAACAATTGTTACAGGTTTAAATTACCTCAGGGTATAAGCGTACATCTAATATATCATTTATCATAAATGAATTTAATACATGGCAAATATTTTATAAATACATGGCAAAATTACCCAAATATGTCATCCTATATTTTACTTAGTAAAATATAATTAAATGCCCTATAATAATTTTTTTTTGGTAGCTGCCCTGAAACCTAGGATGAACACTGATATATATATATATATATATATGTGTATATGTATATATATATATATGTATGTACAATAAAAAACAAATTGACTAACAATGAATGTTAAGCGTTCTTAGTTCGAGTGAGATACTGGATGGTATGACCACGTCTGATGTAATGGTCGCTAGATCGGGGTTCACCTTCTTATCGAGATTGAACACTAGATCCACTCTGCGGGGGTGGGGGTTAAGCAGGGGGTTAAAGTTAGGCGTTAACGTTAGCGGTGAAAGTTATGGATTACAGTTCAACGTTATGCAGGTTCGTGAAATATTATTGAAATAATATGTAACTATTGAATACCGGATACAAAGGGACCCCTCAAGAAGTCGTACAAGTATACAGTGTAAGATGTACATGGTATACAATACACTGTACACGTGTTATGAATAACTACGAGGCGACCAGGACAATACAACATAAATATGTAAACAAATCGCCTGTGTTGTTATAAACAAAGGAGAAAAAATAAGAACTATCTGAGTCCGAACCAGGGATTTATATAGCCATATATGGATTTCCAAAATCAGAATTTTCAACTGAGCCATATACCCAGGCTAAAATACACATATACCTTTATTAGTGTAATAGTTTATCATTATTGTTTCACTAATCAGGGATGCGTACATATGACCTCGCAGTTATGTTTATTGAAAGAAGAATGTACACTTGAATTAATAATACAATAGAGTATATACTTCAAATACATGTTCGACGATATTCAATATATTGAATACACGCATACCTATAGCCTATACCTATAGCCTATAGGTATATCTCATAAATATCGAACAAATATCAACTTTTTCACGAACGATCGTCGACTACTATGCATGTAATAATTCAGCGCACAAAGTAATAATTGTAAAATTGGGTGTTCAACATATAATTAGTCACAATTATTGTATCGAGAAATATACGTTATCCACTACGTTAAGCTAGCGTGTTTCAAGCCATGGTAGTAGAGGTATCTATATCTAGGTCACCCCCGTTATATACAGTTAATTTGCAAGCATAACATGTCATTCTAATTATTCATCACATTTATAAACACATTTTACATTATAATACATATTTTATGAAATAATAAAATTAATTATTTATATATAATAATGTACTGCATAATGTACGTAATATCACATATCGGTTGTGAAAAAGCTAAAAGATTACCAAAACTCTCCTAAAGTAACCATGTCGCTATAATTCATTATTATTTTTATATATTGTAATATCATATTAACTTTCCTTCGATTTATTGTTTTGTGTTATTTATTTATTGTTCCGTTATATATATATATTAAAATTGATATATTACAATTATATATATACAAATGTTTCACTATCGTATAATGTAGACGATGTTTACGTTTAGATTCAATTTATTCTTAGTTTTGTAATAATACTAAATTATAATATATAATTACAATTGCACATTTTTACTATATATGCCCTCCCCGAATCTAAAACATAAATCGTCAATTTCTGTTCTTAAATATTAATTGAATTATAATAGACTATATTTAAATAATGTCATGAATAATTTTTTAATTTTCTTTTATGAATATTGAATTTTAATACATATTGAATAATTATATGTTACACATAAGTAAATTTGATATATATATATATATATATATATATATAACTGTGATTGATTAAAACAAATTAAAAACGTATGTGTTATCATGTCAATTTATAAAGCTCCTTTTGAAAATAATCGTACCCAACATAAACAATTATTCGATCTTTTTTGTAGTTAAGCTCATAATTATATAGTGATATATATATATATATATATATATATATATATATATATATATATATATCGAATGATGGGTTAAAAAAATTATATAAAATACATTTTCATAGTGGTAATTACAAAAAAACTAATTTGATTTGAAAATCTAAACTTAGTTCTATTATGTATAATATATACAATCTGAAAAAGTATAAGAATTCATTAATACTATAAATTAAATCATGTTTGATATAATATATATATATGATGATGATTGATGATGATGACGATTTAAACACAATAATATAATAGCGAGCGTTATTCTCGAATGTGCATATATGAACAATTATATCAGAAAATGAATGATAAATAAATAAATAAAATAATAAAATAAATAAATGGAATAATATAGAATTAATTGTTATAGGTAAATATATATATATATATATATATATATATATATATATATATATATATATATATATATATATATTAGTGCGATACTGGAAAATAAAATTTATGCGTTATTGTATATTATATAATATGTTTATTTAATTTATATTTTATAATGTATAATACATTTTATTTTTGTTTTTATTTTATTCTTTTTACCGAGTGAATAGTATGTATATATACCATATACTCTTCTCCTTTTTATTTGTATACTATTACTCAAGAAATATGTATTATTATAACTATTACTGTTATATATAAGTAATATTCTACTTAAAACACATTCGAGATAGCGCTCGCTATTATATTTATGTATAATAAATCATCATCATCATCGGTTAACAAATAAAGCTATTGTTCAGGAATACATCAACAAACGGGAACTGGCGCTGATATTTACTCTAATCAAATAAAAGGACAATTTCAAAACACCGATGTATCGGAATACTATTTACATATCGAATCATACGTAATTATATATATATATATAGGCTTCGGTACTAAAAGTTAAATGAATTATTTATAGATTTATGTCATATCAATAGAATATAATTACACATAAAGTTCTATCCTATAGTTTCGTGTACGATAAAACCCTACGTGAAATTATATATATATATATATATATATATATATATATATATATGTATATATATGTATATATACAATAAATCCATAACGCGCGTATTTGATTTGTCAATATCGCAGTCTATAGACTGTATACATGTACAACGTACAATTGTACATTGTACGTCGTACATGTCTATAGTTAACATAAGATACAATACAGTAAATTAAATCATAAATCTATTATATTCATAGAAATCCTTTCAGCATTAAGAACACCACACATACACACGCACCCACACATTCACGTATACTAAATAACACGTGATACGCCTGTCAGCCGATGAGGACGAATCTCCTTCCCCTAAACGGACACGAAGATACGAGGAGGAGCATGGGGATCAGGGTGACGTCATGTGACCATATATATATATTTATATGTAATATATACATATATATATAAAGTTGCTGTGCTGACAAATCAAATACATGTGTTATAGATGTATGTTATATGCATACTTCTATAACGCATGTATTTTATTTGTCAGCACAGAAGATTTATATATATTATAAGATGTTATATTATAACATGTTATATGTAAAACCAAACCAACCTCCTAATGATACTATCGATTTAAGTATAACTTTCACATAGGTGTTAAAGAAATTGCGCAGGAGTTGAATTACAAAAATGAACTAGCGCCAAGAATCAAGCGATCACGGAAAACGGAAAGAAGAACATTCCAGAACATCGATATCTCGAAGTATAACCTTCGTCTCGGACTGCATGTATGTACCGTATAACTTCATAGGATATAACATATAACTATAAATAACTATACCCAGTAGATAGAAATCTCACTATTGTGGTCACTAAAACCTTAACAACTATACCAAATAACTATATGTGTATATATATAGTATATTAATAGGTAAGATAAAATACATTATATAAGACAATTCGATTATAATTTTATCTTAAATATTACTATATATAATTACTATATATATATATATGAAAGAAAAAAAGTTTCTCTTCTTGCTTACAATTCATGTATATGCATATATATATATATATATATATATATATATATATATATATATATATATATATATATATACATATATTATAAATATGAGTGAGAACTTATCCTGTGTGAGTGTATGTGTATTTGTGTTTGTGTGTATACATGATTTAATATGAAAGTCATATGCTCCATTTAAATCTATATTAAATTAATAAGTTTTTAAGGGAATATGCAAATCAGGAAATTCATAGGGCCCAAAATTGTAGGGGCTTACAAATGTGTTAACTTAAACAAATTATTAGGGGAGAATGGGAGAGACAACCCACAATTTTGTTTACAAAAAACTCATAATATATCAAAAATACTGATAATTGTATTATTTAAACATGTATAGCGCGCTATAGTATATATATATATATATATATATATATATATATATATATATACTATATAATATATATATATATATATACTGGGAATACTGGGAATACTTTGAATACTAGTATATTATAATTAATAAATGGGATTTATATTTTTAAAACATTTGTCAGACAAATTGTTATCGACAAAGTCAATAGGTCAAAATGGCTCATGCCCTCCCAAAAATGGGGAGACCTGAGCCACTTTACATTTTTTAAATCTTAAAATATAATTAAATTTATCAAATTAAATAACACATATTGCAAATACATATATATATATATATATATATATATATGTATATATATATATATATATATATATATATATATAGGCACGCAACCTAACACACGCAAAATCGTGTAATTTGATTTTGTACATAAAACATTAACTTTTGGGAGGACATATCTCCTTTATCTCAATATTTACAAATACGTATAAGTGATAAAAATGATTTAATAATATATATATTTTAAATAAATTGTTTTAGAAAATTTCACAACAATATTTTCGATTATTTAAAAAAATGCTCATAACTTTTCATAATGTTAATATGTATCTGAAATGTAGTAATATTTGATTCCTATATTTATGTCAAATTTCAATGAGAGGTGTATATATAGGTTATAACTTAAGTTAAGGTAATTACCAGTGTTTAACATACAACCTAATAGCTTTAACAATTCACATATATTACCTATCTATAGTTCAGTAACCGTTATACATTAGGTATGCGCAATTGTAACATATGTCCTTGTGGGCAATATCTGACCTATGTACCTAAGCACTCTATACGTTTATTATTATGTATTTTATAATATTGTTCAAGAAAACAATTTATGATATAATGTTATTATATTAGGAGATTCAATTGGATTAGAAGAGCTCTACGGACTAGACAATGTAGACATTAATGAAGGTTTGTATTGAAACACCACATACCACATATCATATATCATATGTAATGAATTTATTGACATTATTGAACTCCACATATAACCTTAAATCTATAGGGTGGAGTGAATTTTGAAATAATGATGGCGGTATGGTTATATCTCGCGCGCGGTAGTGGTTTAAGGTTATATGTGAATTCAATAATGTCAATAAATTCATTATATACATATGATATATGATATGTGGTATATATATATAATATACATATTTAATGTATGTAACCATATATGGTATATATAAATAGCTATATGTGATCGCATTCACTATTGCCGTACAGTTTTAACTGTACGATTACTTAAGTATAACATAAACACACCATTTAAAATCAGTGTTAAAGTCTTAAAAACTTATTAATTTAATATAGATAATGGAGCATATGACTTTCATATTACGTCATTTATACACACAAACACAAATACACATACACTCCCACATACCAATCTGTTAATTTCCCTATAGTATCAGGTGCCCAGAGTTATAACCCGCAAACTAGTGAAACCTTGGAAGAAGACGAAATCATTAACACTGTACCTGACAAGCCATGACACGCTCACACCACGCCCATGGGCATATATATATATATATATATATATATATTAACACGTTAACAGTCTTAATCTCAATATTAACATATCATATGGTATGTTATTTTATAAATATACATAGTTATTATACATACAAATAACATTACGGGTATATACCACATATATTTGTATATAAATTCATATCATATATTTAATAATATATATTTATAGGTATTTATATATAATAAGTTATTATTAATAACATTACAACTGATATGTTTATATGTTAAACGTGTAATAATATATCCAGCTTATACTGGCTACTGGTGACACGTATAACGTAATACATCCATATGACGCGTATTATACTGATAACGCAATTATCTATATAGTATACGATATATCGTATAATTATTTTGAAATTATATGTAAACTCAATACAATAGATGCGCGTTTACTTATACATATATCAAATGGCGCTTTAGACCGATAGACAAAGCATTGGGTTTCTGATACAAAGGTCGCTGGTTCGAATCCAATCGGAGGCATGTTGTATAACGTTCAAAACAGTCTTTAAATAACGTACAATGTGTATATACCATGGTATTATAATAACGTCCAAAACTATCTTTAAATAACGTACAATACGGTATAGCAATAGCGTTCAAAATATTTTTTAAATAACGTACAAAGCCAGCATATTGTAATAACATACAAAATTCAATATGAAATAAAAAAAAGTCATTTGTACGTTATAAGGTAAACTGAGGGGGACAAGTTTTGTACGTTATTAGAGATCATTTTGTACGTTATTTGTTAACAGTGTACAAGTGGATGAATGTTAGTACCCCACCATTAAACATCGCTATATGTGTGTACAGTGCAGTGTTTTATTAAGGGGTATTTTTTAGGTAATTGCCCGACAATTATTTTTTAGCCGACAAATAAAATCAAATTTGTTCATAATTAATTATATGATAATGCTATTTATTTATTATAAATAAGTAGATGTAATTTTTAAGATTGAATTTCATATACTATTGAAAATAAAATAATTATTTTTGGAATTTGCCACTTACACTTTAAAATCCTAAAAAAGGCACCTATACATATGTTTATATAGGTAGCTATTACACAACATATTACTATCGGTATATCGGCCTACAATGTACAACGTCAACATCTGACCACAGCAACACATTATCATGAGGGCACCCACAGGCTGATGTTATAAGCACAACTGACACGCCTACAATACGCCCAGAACAACGCTAGTACCCCACCATTACACACCTATCTATGTGTAACGAATTTCCCTAAACGGACACGAAGATACGAGGAGGAGCCCGGGGATCAGGGTGACATCATTTGACCATATATATATATATATATATATATATATATATATATATATATATATATATATATTTAATATATATATATATATATTTATATGTAATATATACATATATATATAAAGCTGCTGTGCTGACAAATCAAATACATGTGTTATAGGTGTATGTTATATGCATACTTCTATAACGCATGTATTTTATTTGTCAGCACAGAAGATTTATATATATATTATAACATATTATACTATAACATGTTATATGTAAAATTAACATTAGTAATCACAAAATGTATTAATAGTGCACATAATTATGAAGCGAACGTACATCGAGGGAGTCTCTGATCATTATATAATTACGGGAACATTCTAACTATGCCTTCGAGCAACGCGTGTATAACGAAATTTTACTAAATCCAACCTGAAATCTGTAAACTAGTACGTACATCTAAGAATGGTTTCAGACTGAATAGAACGATCATGGTCCGATGAAATCCTGACTCATCGCATAATTCAAGGAATCAGAGAAAAAAACCTCGATGTATATTATATCATTGTAGACTTCTCCAATAAATTGGATTCAAGTAATTTGATTCGATATATCGAATATATTGACAGTGGTAATATATAGTTGATATACCGTGATCCGATAGTATTTCAATAGAAGCGGTGACCTCCATTATGATGTTATGTAACAATACAAAATCTCAGCATGGAAATGCTGAGATATTCGATATAAAACTCTCCCCCCCCCTAATCATTAATGCAGGCATTGACCGTGATACGCCTGTGTTACATTGGTGTCAGCTAGGGCTAGCACTGATAATTATAATTAACGATAAGAACAAAGACAATAATGTTATAAATGTATTCACCTATATGTTACTTACCTATAATTATATGTAGTATATGGGTAATATATATATAATTATATATATACCTATAAAATAACAATAACAATAACCTATAGGTAGTATATGGATAGTTTATATAGCCTAATCCGATGATCATCATCGTATAGAGATATTTCGTCTATAATTAGTTGAAATAACATTAAATAAAAGTATAAGTTATTTGGAAGTGGAGTGTACTTCATTTTAGTTGAGTCGAAATTGTTATATTGGTCTATTATATATATATATATACCTTAATACCAAATATTAAGAATAAATTGTACTGAATATACACAAGGACGTTAATGGTTATCAGGTCAAGGTCACATCACCCTGCACAGTCTGAGTTATACAGATATATCGCATCGGTGTCGGATTCAGTCCGCTAAATAAGACTTCGAATCGCTGACCTTTGTTACAGAAATAGTACCGGTCAGTAGTTATTGTTAAGGACGCAGAACCACGGAAGGACGTACTAGGTGGTCAAGTAAATTATCTAGAATTACTAACAAAAGACTATGTATGTCTTTCGATGTAGTTTCTATTGAGATGTTTATCCGTGACGTTTGGAGAAAACATTATTAAGATTGACTTAGAAAACCATCGAATATGATCAGTTATGGTATATATGCATATACATATATATATATATATATATATATATATATATATATATATATATATATATATTAATAGTTAATATAAGATATCTAAGTTAGGCCGCACTAAGATAACCACACTAACTCGTAATCTGTGATCAGACCGGAAGCCTCGTACGTCAGCGTCGCTGAATACTTGTTATAATCGTCAATCGCGGTACCGCGCAGCGTAGCATCCTGTGTAATGTACGAGTGGGTGTGGTTAAGAGAGTGTATGCGAGTGGGCCACGCCCACTGGGCGTGGTTAAGTTAAATAACATTTATAACTTTTACTTGATTTAATTACACTACGAATAAAGAAGAGGCGACGCGTGTGTATATTCGCTAGAATTTACGGATAATAATCATTGTTTATATATGTATATATATATATATATATATATGTGTTAAACACGTTAGATTCGCAAGTATTAATACCGAATCAGTACACAGTGTAAATATGTATACGCAAATAAACGTCCATCGTTTTCAACTGAGTCAATAAACCTTTATATTATATTATTATGTATCGTTATTCATTATTTCTACTTTAATACAATTATATGAATTCTAAATTAAGATGATTACATGTATAATTGTAGTTATTTATGTGCGAATGTGCGTATGTATGTGTATACACAAGTATATGTACACGTGTATTACTAATAGTGCACTATTATACAAGTATGTTTATAGGTCGTTAATTATTTATAATAATTAAGATATACCAACTTTAAACCAGTTTTTGAGTTCAAATTTGATAGGTGATTGGTAAACGATTTCCACTGTGGTTTTGATTTCATCTCCTTCGACGAGTATTTCAATATCCTCGTCGCTCTTCTCGAAGCTATTAGTGTACGAACCTAATATAATAACGGGTTATTATCCGAATATCTACGATCATTTTACGCTGATATATATCTGTTAGGTTCAAAAACAAAGCTATTAACATTCCGTGTAGTGCACGCAAGTAAATAATGCATATAATTCAAATAAATAAAAACAATAACAAACAAAAATAAAAAGTAACCATAACAACAATAACATAATATATTATATATAAATAATAAAAAATAACAATAATCGAAGAATAAGATAATACAATATTATATTGTATTATCAATATTGAATATATAAATTTAGGAAAATGATTTAAGGTAGGATCTAAGTTTTCTAATAAATGAAGGGTAATGGGATATGGAGGATGAATACTGTAAAAGGATTCCATAAGTGTGGGACATATGTGAGGTAATATGGAGGTGAAAGGTGAAAACCGAGTCTTACCTAAGTGAGTAAGTAGGTCAGAGTACGAAGAGTAACATTGATACATAAGACACCGCAGAGGAATGAGTAGATGGGTTTAGGGGTGGACCCTTCAGCTGTACGAGTAGAGAGATGAGACGGTAAAGATTGATGGACAACTTTAATGATACTATATTTAGAATCGTCAAGACTATTTATCAATATATAGATTTATTACAATTATTTACGTACGCCATGACATCTATATTTGAAGTTATTTCTGTTAAATACAGTAAACAATTATTATAATTAAAGTATAATATAAATAAGTTTGTATCCGAGGATAATGTAATCATTATTAATATTCATTTAATATAATGTAAACATACATGATCAGACTTTGAGGGGGGCCCCCCCTCAAAGTCTGTGCATACATGTGATAAAATCATTATTTTCCATACAAATCACGTAAACAAGTATAAGTTTCTATAGAGGATACTCGTAATTATTTTAATAAAGTAAAATACACGAGAAAATAATTAAATTCTGAATTATAGCAAATATTTGTCTGAGGAAAATTGCATCGCAAAATCTTTGATTATAATATTGCGATACTATAGTATATATAGTATATTTAAATATAGTAAATATAGTATTAATACATGAATATATATATATATATATATATATATATATATGACAATTAAAAGTAGGCCTGTGTAGGAACTAAACCTACAATGGTAGTCTATCCCTATAAGTAAGGTCCGATATATATATAATACACATATACTCTATACATATTATGTATAGAGTATATACAGTAGGTCCCATATAGGGCATATAGACACTATATGGGACCTACTGAGTGAAAACTCGGGAATATATCACCCTCTTATAAGATACTTATATAAGTATTAATTATAAAAAATAACAATGATAATTATTATTCTTATCATTATAGGGGAGGGAAGGGAGTAGTGTCCGAGGAGGGAGTAGTGGCCGTTTTAATTAACGCTTAAATGGTGCTTGATAGGATAAAAAGTTCTATATACAATATTTAGATAATCCAAATATCAATAATATATAGTAAATTTTTTTTTAAAATAATTAATTAATTAATTTATTATATAATCATTTTTTGTCAAATTTTGACAAAAAACATGATTATCTATATGTATGCTTATTTATATGTAAGATTATGTGTATATATATATAATTAAATCATTGAATCAAATAAGGTACATATATGTACCTATGCATATATACATCATAAATATAATTATTTAATATTACATAATTAAAAAAAATATAAATCGAATACATTACGAGACCCCTATCGCATTTTCTGGTAATAGGGGCCACTACTAGAGCCTTGCCTTATTTTAGTGCTTTTTTTAATGCCTAATCAAATGTTTATATTATTAGGATAAACACTTTATATATAAAAGTGAAATCACAGTATTCTAGAACTATATGATTTCTAGTTAATTCAAAAAAATAAGAGCCTAAAATTCAGTTTTTATCGATATATTAGAAATCTTCTGAGGCATATTAATTATCGGCCACTACCCCCTTCCCTCCCCTAATTATTTTTAATAATAATATTTAAGTAGGTGATATATTATAATATAAACTACGCGAAAAAAGTACATGAATTCTCCCAATAATTATCATTATTATTTGTTATAAACTATATTTAAGGGGATGATTTTATTTAAGAGGATGATATATTCCCAAGTTTTCACCACCCCCACCCCATCCCACCACATCGCGATGCCCTAACTACGATGAAATAGCGGTGGGTGGGGTGTATTTAATCACCTGGATTCATTCTATTACGAGATTACACCACATATGTTTGTACCACACTACAACGAAATGGAATATATTGTATAGTAGTAACCCTATAGTATATCTATATATCTATGGTCGAATAGCTACAACTATATTAGGTCTATGAGGCGTGACGAAATACGTAGTAATACACACACGATGTAGGATATAGGAAGTTCTATAGAAGGTTGTAGTATAGTAAGTATACTTACTTACCTTATAGGGGCGTCATAAAAGTGGGGATGGGGGACATGATTTTTAAAAGTGGGGTCGGGTATAATATCTAATATTCCCCCACTATTAAGATCTACAAATTATTTTATTATTTATGAATAATACATATTATATTTCTGCTATATATAGTCTTTGTATTATCATTATATCCAATATTGATTTTTATTGTGCAACCCATATAGTTAAAGAGAAATAGAGTAGTAAACAAGGTATCTGACATGCGTAAAGCGTCAATCTATTTTTTTAATATTTGGTCACCAAGATGACTGATTTTGTATTTCCATTTTCCGCATTGGCTTACGCTGCCAGGCATTGAGTATTACCACTCTATTCCTCTCTATCTCTATGGTGAAATCTAATACAAGTATATTATATACAATATATATATATATATATATATATATATATATATATATATATATATATGTAAATAGAGAATATGTAGTATTATAGATTTATCTTCTTAGCAAAGTATATTGTAATAATAGATGAATCTAAGATACCCCCAACTTTTAATCACCCTGTGACACCCCTAATATTAAGGTAGAAGTATCTTAAGTCACACAACGTAGATTAATATCACTTAAAATAATAAAATATTTTAAAAAACATTTTATAATATAGAATAATTGTAGTCATTAAAAGTGATCTTATATAATTGTGTATAATAATAACGATCTGCTCTCGTTAAAACCATGGATGCCTTAACATGAGAGCGGCTTCTAAGAAAAATTAGAATCATAAGTGAAATCTTCATATAATTTGCTGGATATGATGAAAGGACTCCATCAAAATACTAATAATAGTAATACATAACAAATTACATGTATAGAATTGAAATAATATAGTTTTAATTATAAATCCTCTATTTATTTGATTATATACTGTTCACTAGAAATAGCGGAAATATGTTCATACTCTAATATAGGGTTATATTATATCAGTATATGATTAAATATATATTGTTATTGTTATTCTTGGATTCCTTTCATCCCATCCAGGAACTTAGATGTAGTTTTTACTTATAACCATATATGGATCTAATATCCTTCGAAGCCATCCCGTGTTAAGGCATCCATGATTTTAATGAGAGCCGAACATTTATTTATACACAATTATATAAGATTACTTCTAAATAATTGTAATACTTATTTTAATGGTCCAGACGGGGCTCGAACCCGTGTCCTACTGCTTGTTTGTCTGACGCCTTAACCAACTGAGCCACATAGGCAGTTGCTATATATATATATAAAGTATACCGCCAAATGAACGTTAATAACTATAACAATAACGTGGTTGTTACCTAACCGATGACGCCTATGACAATTGCTCCAGTTTCGCCTGTGTCTTCTGTATCTCCCCTGGTATTACTGCAGAAATAGGTTCCTCCGTTCTTAGTTCTTATTTCAGTTATGATCAAACTGTGTACTTCCGTATCGGAGTTCATCTAATAGTAATATAATACTAATTTATATAAATATATATATATATATATATATTAGGCTTTTATTAACGGCTTCGAAGTGACATTAGAGCCATATGGTTATAAGTGAAAACTTCATCTAAGTTCCTGGATGGGATGAAAAGAATCCCCAATCTAAGATATATCGTACTGATGAATGTATAGCCTTTAGGGGCACTGGAACGATTTTGTATGTAGGGGGGACCAATCAATCAAAATAAATTGTATGGTAAAAGTGGGGGGGGGACAATATATAGGAGGTTATATTAGATTTTAAAGTGGGGGGACATATCCCCACCATCCGCCCTGTTGCAACGCCCCTAGTATACACGCCTTTGTAACAGTAGTTTATCTAGTTTAAGAACACATACATATTATTCATGCCGACTTACTGAAATAACTACATAATTAATTATATAACTTATATTAATATTCAGACTCAATGACATAAGGAGGGCAACATTTTATATATATATATAAATATATATGTATATTGCATTAATTGCTTAGTTAATATATCACGTAATTCATTACCATGATAAGTTATACGCTTATACTAAATGTAGTTCATTTTTAAAGGAAATTGTTGTTAATAAATTGTTGTCATTATTAATAATTCTACCTATATTTATAATCTAATCATTAGGTTTACATTAGTTTATATTAATATTAGTTTAATAATAGTTGAGTGGTACAATACCTAGTCAAGCTATTGTTCACACTCTATCTGATTATAATATATATATATATATATATATATTATATATACACATACAAAATTATATTATATACACAATTATATACACATACAAAATAGTAAGGGCTATGTGAAGGTAGTACTACCTCCCTAGTAGACTGTATTTTTAATCCCTTGAAGTTGTCCGTCACGTAAGCGAGAGATTTCTGACCGTCGTGCAGTAGTACCTTCTTCCGGTCAACGAGTTTCACGTCACTTCCGGTGTGTTGCACGTACAACCAATACACGGTGTAGTTGCTGCTGCCCTTCCACGTGCAACTTATTCTACGAGTGTGTGATTCGCGTGCGTGTGAGTGTGTGTGTGTGTGCGTGTGAGTGTGTGAGTGGGTGCGGATTAACTATAAATGCCAGGGTATATCATCATACACAAACGCATACACAAGTAAGCGTGTATGAACGTGAATACTTACTTAGGAGAGGTGTCTTTGAAGACGACGAGATTCGCCGAGACCCGGTGGATATGGGGTAAGGGGCTGGGGCAAGTCACCAGCTCTATGGTACCTTCGCACGAAGGACTGGACACGTTGTACGTGCACCCCATTGTTATCTTGAGCTGGCTTCCTTCTGGAATCCTCTAGTGTTTGTGTTGGACGAGATTATTCTATCGTTGAATTGGAGTATACGATATTGCAGCATTTAAGAATTAAAATCATTTAAAATAAGTAAGTGTTCAATTCATGACAAATGTAGTTGTTAAGCATGTAACATCAGCACATTAGTTTACTAAGATCGCGCTCACACCGGAACCACGTATTCACGGTATGAATGTGTACTTCCGGTGAATGTACCAATTATAGCACTGACGTTCAACACGAATTTTGTAAATATTTGTTAACGATAATAGTTTAGATACGATTCCCCTCAACAATGTCCCCTGGCCACGCCTCTTATTCACACTAACACTGCTAGCAGTTAATAGACCGACATGTGTATGTATATCCGGTATAGAGATACGTTGTATACCACGTGACGTGTATATTTCAGACGGTATACGCTTTACTCCCACGTGGTGGCCGGACCGTATCAAATATCGGTTGTAATGCTTGTAAGCACGCGTGTGTGTGTGTGTGTGTGTGTGTGTGTGTGTGTGTGTGTGTGTGTGGAACCTTAGCCTGGCAGTGGATCTGGTGGATCTGAACACTGATGCCTTCGATGATGTAGTAAGTATTCTGTCTACACGGAGGTAGGTCCACTCTTATATTTGACTTTTAAATTATAAATATTAAATTAGAATTAATTTATATAAATATATATATATATATATATATATATATATATATATATATATATATATATATATATATATTACTGCCGAGCAAGCTCTACATGGTAAGGTAAGGTAATATATATATATATATATTATTTTATCTTATGCAAAACATACACATACTCATTAATATAGGGCCGAGAGTGTAAAGTTAACATTTTTACTAACGATAATATACATTATTGAGATAAACATGAAGAATAATACGACGCAATTATATATATAAAGAATGTTAACTTATTAAAATTGACGTACAAATAAATGAAAACTAATTGATAGTAGAAATAAACTATATTTTCTATGTTCTATAAACTATATTGTGGTGTCGGTATTTACATATATAGGTTATTTGTTATAATTTTCTCATTTATATGTTTAAGCTTTTATTTTTGTATTTATAAAATATTTATATTTTATTTATTTTTTATTCTTTTATTTAATAAACTAATGTTAAGTAGAAAACCTGATACACTTGCAATCCCATATCTGAACATGTATGCCTAACTAATATTATTATTATATATATATAATATATAATATATATTATATATATATATATATATATATATATATTCTGCGGTACTGAAAAATAAAATGAGAGATACGTTTATTTTATATATAATTGCGCATAAATTATACCCTATTATACCCTATATTTCATGGGATAGAACTATATTTTTAATTAGATCTATAATAAATCGATATTGTACGCCCAATTTGACCATTCAGAACTGCAGCCGTGTGAAATTAGTATTACATTATGATGAAATAAGGTTTATTAGGCACCGTTATAAAGTGATGATATTCCTCGTGAGTGCACGTAAAATGAAGAATAATAATATTAATACTAAAACATAACAACCCCAATAAATGAAAAACTAACGGAACAAAGTAGAAGTAATAATAACGAAATATAAAAGTTAATAATATAATTAATATAAATAGAGGATAGATATGACGTGAGATGATTATTGAAGGAGGTGCAGGATGTAATGGATATTGTTATGGATGAAGGTAGTGCATTATATATTATTTTTATTAATATTATTATTATTATTATTAATGTATATATTCGATATTAATAATCTTGTATTACACCATTATTATTATATGTTCTTATTTCATTATTATTATTATAATTATATTATCAATATTTGATATTTTGTTATAATGATATTATTAATATATTCCTTATTACGTAGAGCTTTTGTATATCCTTCCGTCTATTCATTTAATATTCAGGATATAACATATTCAGTATTCAATAAACTTGTTTATATTTCAAGTGATATTTACACTCGATACATTCAATATTCGCGAAATATAAAATATAATAATAATATAATGAAATTCGAAAGAGGGTATATATTATTTCAGACGAGTATCGAATGGGTTGGAAGATCGAATGGATCTTATATATCAGTGATTCCCAACCTTTTTTCGTCATGACCCTTTGTTTGATACTTCTTAAAATTTTAAAATATGCTATGAGTCATAGATATGAGTCATAGCCTATGACCCAATGAACAATTGTATTTTGTATTATTAAACATTATTCATAAACTATAATATAAACTATAATATATAAATAGATAAATATGTTGACCCAAACAAAAACCAAATCACCCAAATGTGGGTCATGAACAATAGGTTGGGAACCATAAACCACATATAACATAGATTAAGGGAGAACGTTACATTAAATACAGTGACGATTAACTTGTTTATATTTCAGGTGAAATTTACATTCGCTACACTTGTCGATCTGCAGTGTGAACGTGCACATAGGCATCGTGTACATCTCCTTCGTGCATAGCGGTGACGTCACTATCAGCGACTGGCCTTCGGGCGAATCTTTCTCGCATTCGGCCTCCAGCGTAGTGTCGAATACTTTCCTTATAAATTTGCCGTCTATATAGGAATGCCAGTATACGTTTATATATATATATATATATATATATATATATATATATATATATATATATATATGAATGCATGTATACATGCATGCTTATAAAACTTATATATAAGTTTAAATAATAATAAATCATATTTATCATTCCTCTCCAACAGGCAAGGAATAATTGGGAAATTCATAAACAAGTTAATGTTTCACTAGAATTTCCCCCGATCGTCATATTTTTGGAAAGTATAATTTCTATAAAATAAATAAAATATACATATAATTAAGAATTAAAAAAAATTAAAATTAATCTAAAAAGAGAGAAAGTATAGGATAAATATATAAATTGTTAAAAATAAAAAATGGAATTGTACCTGAATACCTAACATAATATATATATATATATATATTATGCTATACTGACTCGATAACTATAGTAATATAGTATTGTATTCGTCTACGCGTGTGGATAGGTTTTATAAGATCGTTTCTAAATATTATTGAAGATATATTGTATTTTTCCGAGTGGGGTAATTAAACCAGCGCCTAACTACAGTTAAGGTGGCATGACACCTTATCCTTTTGTGATAACAATACCGTCAACTGCTTATATTATAATACATTTGTATTCATATTATTGAATAGTATTTAACAGTATTTAATAGTATTTAATAGTAGTGAATAATATGTAATATTATTTAATAGTATTTAATAGTAGTGAATAATATTTAATAGTATTTAATAGTATTTATTAGTAGTGAATAATATTTTCTAGTATTTAATAGTATTTAATAGTATTTAATAGTAGTGAATAATATGTAATAGTATTTAATAGTAGTGAATAATATTTAATAGTATTTAATAGTATTTAATATTATTTAATAGTATTTAATAGTAGTGAATAATATTTTCTAGTATTTAATAGTATTTAATAGTATTTAATAGTAGTGAATAATATTTAATAGTATTTAATAGTAGTGAATAATATTTAATAGTATTTAATAGTATTTAATATTATGTAATAGTATTTAATAGTAGTGAATAATATTTAATAGTATTTAATAGTAGTGAATACTATTTAATAGTATTTAATAGTATTTAATAGTATTTAATAGTATTTAATAGTAGTGAATAATATTTAATAGTATTTGATAGTATTTAATAGTAGTGAATAATATTTAATAGTATTTAATAGTAGTGAATTATATTTAATAGTATTTAATAGTATTTAATAGTAGTGAATAATATTTAATAGTATTTAATAGTAGTGAATAATATTTAATAGTATTTAATAGTATTTAAAAGTTAATGTTATCAATTAAAAGGGTACCACACACAATAATATTTTCACAATACCGTTATTTCATAATCATAGCGATATCTATGTCATACTATATAGGTATTTACTGTAAATTATCGATATCTCATAATGCACTGGACATTAGAATGGTGTCCGAAATATCGAGTTTCTAAGATATCGAATTATTCTTATAAGAATATGCATAGGTGAAACACCGAACTAGAATTAGTTCAAGACTGAGTTAACGGGGTGATGTATTAGTCCGAGATATCGAGAGTTGGGGATAACCTTCATTGCACCCCCTGTACTTGTATTTGACGATTGTTTCGTTGATATTTATTTTCAGACCGCACAACACGCAGAACTTAAATTGCAGACCTCCGTCATGCGTGAACGTGACTTTCTGCACTTCATTACAGGCACCGTTAGTATACTCGACCTTCAGGTTGGAACAGGGATGCCTACACGATAAGGGGTGTTATCGGGTGTTAGTCGGGGCACGAATGTGGGGGTTTTAGTAATAGCTACGTAAGAGTAAAGGAATATACAGATTAAGCTTATTCAATTAAAACTTATGTTTTATATATATATACATATATATATATATATATATATATATATATAAATTTCCTGTGTGTCTTAGTAGCTAAGGCGTTAAACACTCAAGCAGTAGGACACGGGTTCGAGCCTCGTCCGTATCATTAATTAATTTTATAAAATGGGTCTTAAAATATTATTTAGAAGTGATCTTATATAATTGTGTATAAATAAATGATCGGCTCTCATTAAAACCATAGATGCCTTAACATGAGAGCGGCTTCGAAGGGACATTAGAGCCATATATGGTTATAATTGAAAACCTCATCTAAGTTCCTGGATGGGATGAAAGGACTCCACCAAATATAAATAAAAAAAAAAATATATATATATGTGTGTGTGTGTGTGAGTGTATATATACGATATATATCTACACAGGCACTGAAACACACACGATTACCGGTACGATACAAACGTTTGCGTAACGGGGGTGATGACCATCCGACCAACGGTCAAGCTATGCTCCGTCCTCTCGTCACAGTTGAACACAATTCCGAAACTTTGTTCGCTCTGGTCCTTGACCACTATGTCCTTGTACTTTAGCGTTCTACATATCGGTATACGGATCGTATCTGTCGAAGGTCAATGATTATTTGTCAAGGTCATCATTTGATAAATCACACACACGTATACACACACATACATACACACATATATATATATATATATATATATATATATATATATATATGTGTGTATTTATTTATTTTATAGTTTCATTATTTACGTTACTTTTATATTAATTTAATTTTTATTTTGTCTCTTCTTAAATCTATAAATAGGTGAATGACTAATGTACCTATGATTCTTTATTCGTCTAGGCTATTGCCAAACTCTGATATAATATGTATAGTTACTTTTATATAATACAATTAACTCTATCATTTCTAAAGTTTTTTCGTTTGAAATATTGAATTAATCTATAATTTTAATACGAGTTTAATAATAATTAAATTTAAATTGAAATATTATTTTAAATAAAATTTATAAACGACGAAAGAAAATTTGACCTAGTTTTCTAACCAATCACAGTTAAAATAGGCGGTTTATCGCCTTATTTATCGCATTTTCATTCGCCAATGACAAATAGTTTGTGATTAGTATCGCTCATTTATATATAAAGCTATAGCTAAATCATCGATATAAAGAAAGTGGATAAGCAATTGAATGTAATGTATGGCACTATCCGCTACGAGCGCTGCAGTCGAAACCCACTATCTGGCCCACTACGTTTTATTTATAATAATATGTATTTATCATATATATATTGATAATCACTACTAATTTTAATGTACTATCGATACTAAAAATAAAATTATATATTTAAAATACACAATATCAACATTCCTCGTAGTTTTGTGTATTTAAAATGAAGATATAATACTATTTTATTGATTTTATTTATATTTATAATTTAAATACATTGATGTAGATAGAAGTCACTTTAATCTATTTCGACGAAATGCCTACTGTTTTAATATTTGACATATATAATATGAATAATATCCAATCAAAACCACTGATACCATTTTATTAATTTATCGATAAAAGTGTCATTCACGTGTCTATCTTTTACATGCATTGCGTGCGTCAATTGCTTATCCACTTTCTTTATATCGATGAGCTAAATCTATCGCTTTTAAGATATTTGTGAGGCGGGTGGCCAAGCGATATCACTCAAATCGTCGCTCGCCTTTCTGTAATGTGAAACCCGCTTTATACATAAGTATAAGATCACTTCTAAATAGTATTGTAATTCCTAGTTTAACGGTGCGGATGAACCCGCGCCCTACTGCATATCTGTATGGCGCTTTAGCCAACTGAGTCACACAAGCAGTTAATATAGTAATACGTTTTTGTAATGTGTGTTAGGATATAGCTATAGTAATATTCTAAGACGAATCTTTTAGTGTACTTCGTAATTAAGTGACAAATATATATATATGTATAAATGTTTATGTTATTAAGTTGGAATGTATAATTGACCTGACGATGAACTATGCCTAAAGTCACGTGTTTGTCAACGATATAGGGAACATGTGTATTTCGTTACAGTTCATCTTCTAACTCCGCTAACCATTACACAGTACCGGAAGTCGAAGCAGGCTCCTACAGAACGCCCCGTCCTTACCCACGGTCACTATCAGGAGTCCGTATATACGCTGCTCGGTTCTCAGCTTCAGCGGGTCTTTTATAGCGAACACCTACGTATAACGACGTGTTGTCCGGTTATCGTAGGTAAGAGTTTAGAACGGTGGTAAGAGGTTACAGTGGTAAGAGGTTACGGTGGTTAGAGGTTACAGTGGTAATAGGTTACGGTGGTAAGAGGTTAAGTGGTAAGAGGTTACGGTGGTTAGAGGTTATAGTTAGTAAGATGTTACGGTGTTAAGAGTTAAGAACGGTGGTAAGAGGTTACAGTAGTAAGAGGTTACGGTGGTAAGAGGTTACAGTGGTAAGAGGTTACGGTGGTAAGAGGTTACAGTGGTAAGAGGTTACGGTGGTAATAGGTTACAGTGGTAAGAGGTTACAGTGGTAAGAGGTTACAGTTAGTAAGATGTTACGGTGGTTAGAGGTTACAGATAGTAAGATGTTACGGTGTTAAGAGTTAAGAACGGTGGTAAGAGGTTACAGTAGTAAGAGGCTACGGTGGTTAGAGGTTACAGTTAGTAAGATGTTACGGTGTTAAGAGTTAAGAACGGTGGTAAGAGGTTACAGTAGTAAGAGGTTACGGTAGTAAGAGGTTACAGTGGTAAGAGGTTACAGTGGTAAGAGGTTACAGTGGTAAGAGGTTACAGTGGTAAGAGGTTACAGTGGTAAGAGGTTACGGTGGTAAGAGGTTACAGTGGTAAGAGGTTACGGTGGTAAGAGGTTACAGTGGTAAGAGGTTACAGTGGTAAGAGGTTACGGTGGTTAGAGATTACAGTGGTAAGAGGTTACGGTGTTAAGAGTTAAGAACGGTGGTAAGAGGTTACAGGTGTAAGAGGTTACAGTGGTAAGAGGTTACGGTGGTAAGAGGTTACAGTGGTAAGAGGTTACGGTGGTAAGAGGTTACAGTGGTAAGAGGTTACAGTGGTAAGAGGTTACGGTGGTTAGAGGTTACAGTTAGTAAGATGTTACGGTGTTAAGAGTTAAGAACGGTGGTAAGAGGTTACAGTAGTAAGAGGTTACGGTGGTAAGAGGTTACAGTGGTAAGAGGTTACAGTGGTAAGAGGTTACGGTGGTTAGAGATTACAGTGGTAAGAGGTTACAGTGGTAAGAGGTTACAGTGGTAAGAGGCTACGGTGGTTAGAGGTTACAGTTAGTAAGATGTTACGGTGTTAAGAGTTAAGAACGGTGGTAAGAGGTTACAGTAGTAAGAGGTTACGGTGGTAAGAGGTTACAGTGGTAAGAGGTTACGGTGGTAAGAGGTTACAGTGGTAAGAGGTTACGGTGGTAAGAGGTTACAGTGGTAAGAGGTTACAGTGGTAAGAGGTTACGGTGTTAAGAGTTAAGAACGGTGGTAAGAGGTTACAGTGGTAAGAGGTTACAGTGGTAAGAGGTTACGGTGGTTAGAGATTACAGTGGTAAGAGGTTACAGTGGTAAGAGGTTACAGTGGTAAGAGGCTACGGTGGTTAGAGGTTACAGTCGTAAGAGGTTACAGTGGTAAGAGGTTACGGTGGTTAGAGGTTACAGTTAGTAAGATGTTACGGTGTTAAGAGTTAAGAACGGTGGTAAGAGGTTACAGTAGTAAGAGGTTACGGTGGTAAGAGGTTACAGTGGTAAGAGGTTACGGTGGTAAGAGGTTACAGTGGTAAGAGGTTACGGTGGTAAGAGGTTACAGTGGTAAGAGGTTACAGTGGTAAGAGGTTACGGTGGTTAGAGATTACAGTGGTAAGAGGTTACGGTGTTAAGAGTTAAGAACGGTGGTAAGAGGTTACAGGTGTAAGAGGTTACAGTGGTAAGAGGTTACGGTGGTTAGAGGTTACGGTGATAATAGTTGTTTACTAAGTGTTTGAATTATGTAGCGGGAAAGTTGGTCTGGTAGCTAGGGGACAATAGTGTTATGAGTGCTGATAGAGATGGAGATGGAGAGAGCAAGAAAAGGATATGGAGATAAAGGGAGAGAGTGATAATGACATATAGAGATATATTGAGAGAGGTGTAATGATATGGAGATATAAAGAGCAGGAAATGGAGATGGAAAAGGGGAGAGAAATAATGATAGAGACATATAATAATAGTATAGAGATATATATACATATATATATATATATATATATATATATATACATATATATAGATACGGAGAGGGGTGTAGTGATAGAGAGATATAGAGAGATAGACATATTGAAAGGGAGAGAGGTATGACGATAGAGATTCAGCTTAATAGATTGATTGATTGGTATTTTATTTAAACACCGACAATATATAATATCTATATAATTCAATAGTGTATAGTCATCATAAAAAGAACAATAAATATATATATAAGTAAATTTCATATACAATTACAATATATAATAGATAAACTACAATTAATATATAGACAACAGAATTGTTTTACATCGCGTCGAAAATAATTTGAATTATTTATTTTACTAACATTATTAGAGATATCGAATGATAGATAGATAAGGCTGAGATATATATATATATATATATATATAAACAGATGATAGGTATCTATAGACAGAGAGGTATATATACAGAGAGAGCTATAGGTTAACCTGTACAGACATTGCTCCGAGTGTTAGCTTTATATCGAGCCCTTGCACAGCGTAAGGCATATTTACCTCTTTAGCGGTACCTTTGTAGTCTAGAGTTAACTTGCACACCTCACATTTATCTATCTGAGGGTAGTGGTGTACCGGTCTTAGTCATTACCGTACAAGGTAATGCAACTAGGGATATTGGTGTGCGATACACACTGTGTGTACATTTAAGTAATAGTATATGTAGGCAAGTATAATATATAGTATATATATTATGAATTAGGATATATATATATATATATTTGTATAATATATAGTATAGTTTATATCTGAAATTTATGAATAAAATCAATTATGTGCCTCTATCCAGGTAAACCTAAAACCTAATTTATAAAAGTAAACACCCACATCATATAGATGAAGTTGAATATGTAATCTGTATCTAATCCAGCTGTACACTGGCTACGGTTGCTAGGCTTTGCCTACAATAGCACATGCACTATAGTGACGTCACCTCTATATATAGAAGTGACGTCATAGCCGTGGAATTCTCGCACGCTCTCGGCATACTATATTAGTTATTACATCTAATATATTACATTTTATCGCAGTTAATCATAGATATAAGTATTCTTTCTTTATATCGATGATTTTAATTCTATAAATAGATACGCGAATGACATCCCAGTATAAAAGAACCACCCACCATGCGCGCGGCTCGTCCTATCAACAGGCCACGCCTTTAATAACAAATATACGTATAGCCCGACCCCGTCACCGCCGTTCTCCAAAGCTCCGCCCCCCGTATACCAAACTCGCACAAGCCACGCCCCTAGATACTAACTCGGACCGACGCATTACAAAGCACCATGTTCACGGTGGTATTACAAGTGTCCTGCATGAAGGTCACTTCCGTGGATACGTCCTTGACAATCATACTTCTGGCATCTATTGTCGGGTCAACGCAGCTGTGCAACACCACACCTGTCACTGTGTTGCCACCTGTCAATAGGCAAGAGTTAGGCACGTATAATATACGTATATTGCTATATTAAATTATATATATATATAACTTATACATATATATATATATATACATAAGTGTAATTTATTGAAAATATTTTGTCAGCGCTAACTAATTATAAACAAAAACCAAACATTACAAATGATAATGTACATCGTACATGTGCCTGTACAGCATATACCTAGAGATAACTCTCTAGCTCTACGCACTGTACACACACACATACACACACACATATATATAAATCGTATAGATAAACTCGTGTATGAACGACAAACCGTTGAACGCCTTCAGCATAGCGCACGTAGGATTCTCGAACTTCGTGTCCTCCGTCAGATAAGAGCCGGTCAGGGTTAACAGGCAGTACGTACATGTGGCTATCTGTAGGTCTTCGTCGCATGCTGGGTATTGTTGCTAGATGACGGGGGCGGCAGGGCGGTTAGGGTTAATATTAGAAATAGGGTGACTAAGGTGGAGGGTGGTGTGTAAAGAATACTATAGTGTTATGTATACTTATGGGTATACGAATTTATATAATAATAATAATATCAGAATTTAGGCATGACCAAGGTAATCGAAGAAGCGCAATGCTTATCTCTTTTTATCACAATATATATATATATATATATATATATATATATATATATTATATAATATATATATAATATATATAAGTATAATTATAGTCACTTATTCTACTGGTTATTATCATTTCGTTCGCAAAATGTAGTCATTTCGTCTGAAAATTAACTATTTATTTTAGACTAAGTGACTCAATTTTGCGGATGAAAATTACGTTATTGCCATTAATTAACTTCATGTTATGTATTTTTTCTATAATTAATGCTTTTCATGATATATTCCATGTGCTCTATAGATTTATAAACAATTACTTGATAATCCATATTAATCCAATATAATAAATAGTATTTTACCTAATATTTATTGATACAAAAATAGAAACGTGAAATAATGTATTTAATATTTGTACAAAACCATATGGATTATCACTTTATGTCCTAATATCTCATAATTTAAAGTGTTGAATTTAAAAAGATATTTAAGAACTATTATTAGACCAATTTTTTTGTTCACTGATAGTTTGTTAATATATATATATATATATATATTATTTAATAGTATATTTTAGTGTAATTTATTTATATATTATCAATTATATATAACTTGTTTTTACCCATATAAAATTGATATAAAATAATAAACTGAAATATATATATATATATATATATATATATATATATATATATATAATTATATATATATATATATACTAACAGTTTTAGTGCACCATTTCATTTCCATATTAAATGTAACAGTATTTTCTTTAAACAAATCTTCACTAAGAGATATATAAGAATTATATGATTTTCATATTTAATAGGGTAGTAGTATATCAATGTTATTAGTGTATATCATTCGACGAACATATACATACATAGACACATACACACATACATACATACATACATATACATAGGTATATATATATATATACACAAATATATATATTGTATAATAGTTTATATTATTTTCACGAATAACTAATTTTTCCTCATCGGATAAAATATTTGATATAAACAAAATAATCTATATCTTAGGTAAGAGTTGATCACAGTTCAGTATTGATTTAGTACGCGTGGTTATGTTATTATCTCTGTACGCTAAGATATAACTACATTATACAATCATTGATTACTAGCGTTTAAATATATATATATATATATATATATATACTAATAATCTAAAATAGATATTTTATTTAGTATTCGTGAATACGCAAATAAAGAACATATTTCCAATCGGTAATTAAATTTAAATGTCAATAAATGTTAACTGATTATTTGCGATGTATTAAATATATTTAATTAATATAAATATACGTTTAATCGTATGCATATAATCACTATTATATAACTATAGTGTATATTTAGTATCATATGTCATACTTGCAAGGTGGTAATGATAATTTATATCCGGGTTTTTCGTATAATATTTGAGCTTGTGCCTGGCATCTTTTATTGATTAGCCGAATTTGGGTATTTTTCTCATCTACGGATAATAGAAGTTTAATATTATATTCAGAGTCATCGATAAAATACACTTGATTAATGTAAATAACTATTAATTATTATAGTTTATTTGTTAATATTAAGTCATACGTGTCTTACAAGTAAACTCCATACCTTTTTGTCATAGTTATCGATTATGTTATAATAACGGATTTACTAGGAAGGGAATATATGCTAGGTTTCCAACTAAGGAAAAAATAAAAGAGTACCACCTATAACTGTTACATATATAGATTTCGCAGATGATATTGCATTAGTAAGTGAAGGTATCAAATAAGCCTAAGAGATGCTCACTCGAAACATAAGGAAAACGAGTAGGACTAAGCATGAATACAGGGAAAACGAAATACATGAGCTACAATACTAATCAACAGTTTGAACGCAAGGCTATAGATGGGTCAAATCCAAAAATGGTTGAAGACTTCAAGTACATAGAGGCATGTATAGACAGCAATTCAAAAGATTTGAAAATTTGAAAAGCGCTTGCTTGGAGAACATGTCATTAAATGAGGAATATTTGAAATCAACTTTTAGTAGGAAACTAAAACTCAGACTCATGCACACCACAGTTGAATCGGTTCTGTTGTACGGATGTGAGACTTGGACCATCACAAAAATACTACTCAAACAACTTGATACAACTTGGCACATATACTCGAATTATACGAATTATATTAAACGTGTATAGGTGTCAGAAAGTTACTAACGAAGTAGGGGGCTTTATGGGGATATAGAAAAGTATCTATAAAGATCAGACGTCAACGCTTACAGTTTGCTGGACATTACCTACGTAGAAATGATGAGGTTGTTTCGGATCTAGTTCTTTGGGTACACCTAGTCGTGGAACTAGAACCCATAGGTCAATAGTTCAACTCAATGTTGTTGTTGTTGTTCGATTGTGTATATTAACTCGATTAATTTATTTATTAATTAATACTCGTTTATTAATTCGATTGAGTTAAGAAATTAATTTACGATAAAACGCAACACAACAATAATGTTTTATTGTGTTGTCCGGGGTACAATTATATATAACATGTACAAGTCTATGACTCATCGAATGGCCCATTTGTATCCGCTATTTGTATTGTATTTAATATATATATACGTGATTTCAATAAATAAATGATATTAATGTTAAATATAAATGAATTTTGGTTAAAGTGCATTCATAAGTACATTCCTAGTAAGGATATAGCGATGTCAACCTAGAGTACTTAGAATCTCTGTATGCTAAGTATACTTAGCTATAGCTAGTATAACTACCGTAAGGATCTCAATACATCGGATAACTTGTCATAATAGACAAACCTCTTATGCTATATAGAATAGCATATATTCAATATATATATATATATATATATATATATATATATATAATAGTGTACCTGGTATGGTGATGCTAGTATTGCAGATCTCACATGGTTCTATACGAAACGTGAGATTGCATTGCATCTCAAATGTTATAGTACAATACTCCAACTTTACCTATAGAACCAAGTATTACGTAAGTTCTTAACACACACACATATATATATATATATATATATATATATATATATATATAGGTTAAGCATACACGAATTACGTAGTAGCATACAGTGTATTTATATATATATACTTTATTGGCCTAAACAAACTTATTGAAAAAGTTCAACATAAATTTACCAATAGCATATACATCAGATGTAACTTTCTTAAATCAATTTATGATACTAGATTGTGTTTATTCAAATTAATGAATTTATCCCATCACATATTAAGAGCTAACCTAATTCTGGTTTTCAGGATACTGAACAATCTTGTGGGTATTCACAACATCGGTATTCACAACTTATTCTACAAGTAATCGTGGACCTCTAACAAGATACGCAAAGACAAATGCATTAATAAAGCAACGATCAATTCTTTCAGCAACAGAGTCAGTACGGATTGCAATTCACTCCCCCCAGGTCTAATGCATCGGCTAAATCTATAAGCCTATTTATTACAAATATAGATACTATTAATATTAATGGCAACTTTTATGCTCAACATACATACATTTAATGTCGTTATTTAAAATTTTATTGTTTTTCTAGTTTTCGTTTTCGTTTTGTACTTTATTTGATCTTACCTGGTGTATAATTATTTTATATTCTAGGTGTGAAGAGATGTCAAACAACCAATATGCAGGACCGTCCATCCTTCAGGATTGATGGGCATATAATCCTATATGGGCCTGACCAACCCAATACCTCTTCCCTAGTTATTTGATGATGTATTCAGATCGTTTGATCAACATCCAAAATATTGCCTTTATTATTATTTTATTTAGTTTCGGTGTGTGTAAAATATAATTTATTTATATTTTTGTACTATTCTTTATACATTTCTGTCATTATTATTTATTGTTACCCATGGTTTTAAATCTATTTAATAAACTAGTATCTACTACTATATATCTATCTATCTATATATATATATATATATATATATACAGATAGATGTACTAATTGACCACATAATGTACGTAATATCACATCTCGGTTGTGAAAAAGCTAAAATATTACCTAAACTCTCCTAAATTAACTATGTCGCTATAATTCATTATTATTGTTATATATTGTGATATCATGTTAGCTTTCCTTCGATTTATTATTTCGTGTTATTTATTTATTGTTCCGTTTTACACCAGTGAGGGTATTAATACCCAAAACAATTGTTTTACTGTATTTGTGTTTTAACAAAACTATCCTATACTATATATATATATATATATATATATATATATATATATATATATCTAGCAATTGCTATGACGAAGGAGTGTGGTCAATGTTGCCATGTTTTCTTGTGTTGCCCTCATACTTGGTTGCTCCATATTATCAAATTATGACCTTTTTTAGAATAGTTTACTATTTTTATGTTAACACTTGCCACATCCAGAACAAATCAATGTTACTACCCATGTAAACTACAAGCATTATAGTATAACATCAATATCGTCATCGTTCATCGATTAACAACGAGTGTTGTTTATTATTAATTATTAAGTTATATATATATAATCATATAGTCATAAAATAGTTATGACAAAAAATAAAAATATAAAATGTATAATAAAATATGGAAAGAATGGTAAATTAACCAATTAAAATAATTATAATATATAGAAAAATACCAAGAAATACCAAGTAAACTTCGATAAAAGATAATAATTATAAATGTATAATAAAATGTATAATAGAATATATAGATAACATTTGTAAAATATAAAATAAGTAATTAATATATAAAATCATGTATACAATTTAATAGTCAAGAGTATACAAAATATAAAATATTAATAAAAGTTTGTGTTGAAGTTATTTTTAAAAATATGTATTGATTTTTTTAATTTTAAATGCATTTAAATATAAATTCCCTCATTTTTGCCCTATAATTGATATACAGAAAGATTTGTTGTCTATATATATATATACATATATATATATATATATATATATATATATATATATATACATATATATATATTGTTGTTAATGTTGTTTTTATTGTTGTTACTTTATTTGGTGGAGTCCATTTAACCCATCCAGGAACATAGATGCAGTTTTCACTTATAACCATGTATGGCTCTAATGTCCCTTAGAAGCCGCTCTCATGTTAATGCATCCATGGTTTTATTTATTTATACATAATTATATAAGATCAATTCTAAATAATACTTTAAGACCTATTTTATAAAATAAATTAATGGTCAGGACCTGCTCGAACCTGTGTCCTACTGCTTGTGTGTCTGACGCCTTAGCCACTGAGCCACACAGGTAGTTAATATATATATATATATATATATATATATATATATATATATATCTATAGATAACAAGAAGGACGTGATATAATGTCCTCCCTGTATACTACGAAAACTCTAATGTAATATAAGAGTATAATCTGTGATAAAAGTACATACATTTAACGTATATATATATAATAATAATAATAATAATAATATTTATTAGAAGAAAGTTGTATATATATATATCATGTGAATTATTAAATTCATTATATTATTGTTTCCTCTAAAAGGCTTCAGATGAAGATAATTATCTTTTCTATGCTGTCGCCTGCTAAAATATATATATAAATATATACTAGTATAGTTTATGTTAAGACAAATATATTTAATACAAAATTCTCTCTGTCATTCACTTTACGTTGGTACTGAATACACATAACAAATGAATAGATAAATAATGATGTCGAACAACGAATACCTTCAAACAATAACACACATATAGATATTAACGTAGGCACGCGTATAGTTGCATCTATACATTACATGGTTAGTGCAGTGTATTCCTTAAAGTTTCAGTTCTAAAGTTATTGAAACTATTTTATGACATCCTATTTTTATACTCGTCGATTGTATATCGAGTATAGCATTATGTATGCATAACATTCATTTAATTTCTAAACTAAATTGTTACCTATCTATATATATATATTTGTAAGTGCTCGGAAAACAATCCCGATCCGGTAAGGTAAGGTAATATATATATGATTCAGAATGTAGTATAAGAACCCAGATAAATATTGAAGCAAGGCTTATTATCATCCGTAGAAAAAAAGTATGAGTATAGTAATAAAAACAAATTAACTAACTTGGTTTAGTTTTGTAACAAAAACTTAGTGACGTGTAAGATAATATAAATTGTTCAATTCTGAACAACATAATATGATCATGACCCAATAAATAATACACGACAATAATAGCTACACTTTCCACAATAACAACATATGTTATCAATGTTAATACCAATGGAAACTAAAAAAAGTCGAGTTATATCCATTAAGTCAAACATATATACCATATATATTTATATATAGGTTATATACATTGTTATCTATACATATCAAAAAGAGATCCTTCAATATTTCTGCTATCTCGGTATGGAACAAGCTTCCTCTGTCGATAAGAAGTGATTCATCTATCTCAATATTCCGCAAAAGACTGAACAAACATATTTTATAATAATTTCTTAATTTTTATTGTTAACATTATTTATTACACTTTAGAGAATTGTTGCTACTATTATTTAAGTGTATAAATACATTGTATTATTATTATTATTATTATATATATACCATATATATATATATATATATATATATACCAGTAAACCTTGATTTTAGTACCATTACTGATGACGCCTTCATTGTCGTTAATACAGGTGGTATCGGATACGATGGAGTAGTCGTCGTTAGGAGATTTCTACGCGTACATGTATATTGAGGTGTATATGCTCAGATTATATGTATATAATAGAATATATATATATATATATATATATTGTATATAAACATATATTTATATTTTATATACATATAAAAAACGACATGCCTTAACTATGATGTTATATTGAAATATTATTAAAAATAAAGAAAAATATTAAATATGTTATTAACTTTAAATAAATAGGAATATTCTCTATATTTGATGCGTACGATTATGAATAGCCTTATCATTATTTGTGAATTATTATTATCTTATTATATATATATATATATTTTATATATATATATATATAAATGTTATCATTAGCGGGGACATTATTATTATTATTATTATTATTATTATTATTATTATTATTATTAGTATTATTGAATTGAATTGAATTGAATGAATATTTATTATGAATTTTTCAAGTTCGATTTAGTAATAATTAACAATATGTAGTGATAAATTCACAAAACGACAACAAAACGTAGATAGTACACATATAAAAATAACAATAATAAATTAGAAACGTATCACATGTGCCGGTGATAAAAACAATTAATAATTAAAATTAATAATTTATAAAATTATATATATATACATATATATATATATATATATGTATAAATAAATAGTAAGTTATAATTTTTGTAATATGATTTTTAAAGGTATATAAACTATTTGCTAATACAATATGTTCATCAAGACCATTCCAAATTTTAGCTATTCGATTATTTAGTAGATTTTTTGTTACATTTAGTTTACATGTATTCATACTAATTTGCAGAGAATTGCCTCTGGTATTGTAGTTGGTCTTTTTGATATTAATAATAAATGATGTATTCATAGATACCAATCCGTTAAATAGCTTATATACCATAAGAAGATCAAATCTAGTTCTTCTGATTTCTAGAGAATCTAGATTTATGTATATTAATCTTTCATTATAAGGTTTATAAGGTAAACCGCATCTCTCGATTAATCTTCTCGTAAAGAATTGTTGGACCTTCTCTAGTTTTATCTTCAGTCCTTTGAATGTCCTGGCATCTAATCCCGGATTCCAGACTGTCGACGCATATTCAAGGTGGGGTCTAGCATATGATATATATGCTTTTCTAATAGCTGGCATATTATTAGTAATGAAACAGCGAAATATACGATTGATAACACAATATGCACTTGTACAGCACACACCAATATGTTCAGAGAAATGTAATGATGGATCAAATTTGATACCAAGATCACGATACGATCTACAGTTTACTATTGAAACATTATTTATAGTATACAATGGTTTATTAGTATTACCTAATGTAAGAGCAGCTGATTTTTTTGCAGCGTTTTCTAATTGCCAAGAATTAGACCATTCATAAAATTTATCAATATTATGTTGTAATTTATATCTATGATCTATGTCATTAGATATAAAACTCAATTTAGTGTCATCCGCGAAAATATTAATGGATATATCTTTATCAATCACTTCGACTAAATCATTGATATATATATTAGAAAAAGGCCCTATTACAGATCCTTGTGGAACACCAGATATTATTTTAACTGTATCAGACATTTGATTGTTAACTCTTACTCTTTGAGATCTACCAGATAGAAAACTACTTATCCAAGAATGTATGTTACCACATATACCTAAATTAGTTAATTTGACAAGTAATTTACTATGAGAGACCTTATCAAAAGCTTTAGCATAGTCAAGATATATGATATCAATAAAACTGCCTTTATCAATTGCAGTAATCCATTTAGTAAAACAATTTAATAGTTGCAGTTCAACAGATTTTTTATGACGGAATCCAAATTGAGAATCAGAAATTAATGAGTTACGTTCTAGATAAAAATTAATTTCCTCAACTAATATACGCTCGAATACTCTAGACATAATTGAGGTAATTGAAATCGGCCTATAGTTTTCTCTATTTGAAGGGTCACCTTTTTTGAATATCGGAACTATATAACTTACTTTCACATGTCAGGACATACACCAGCTGATAAAGTTTTATTAAATAATATCGTAAGTGGAATAGATAGTTCATATGAGAATTGTTTGAAAAATATTGAAGGGATATTATCTGGTGGCAATGTACATGACAGTGAGAGATTTATTAGATGCTTTCTTATGTTATGCCTATAGAATAAAAAGTTATTTATAGTTGAATTATGTTTAGGTGGAGATAAATGAGGAATATTATCATTATCATTAATAAATACAGAAGAAAATTGATTATTGAGTATATTAGATTTAACTGTATCTGAAAAAATATATGTATTATCGTCAGATTTAATGGGACCTATAGTGGAAAAAGAGGAACATCTTGAATTAATATAATTATAAAATCGTGATTTGTCATTAGATGATAAAATTAATTTTTCTCTATCGATAGTTAATTTTGTAATGTTATAATCTAATAATTTTTTAATATTTTTCCAATTTATAAAATTATTATGTGAATCTAATCTAGTTTTATAATATTTTAAACATTTTACTTTTAAACGTAGAATATATTTTGGATACGTTTTTTTATTTTTGATATGTTTATAAGCTGGAACATTATCATTAATAATATTATATAAAGTATTATAAAAAATATTAAACATATTATTAATATCTGTTGAATTAGATAATAATAAATTCCAATCAATAGAAGAAAGGAATTGATGTATACTATATAAATTAGACTTTCTAAAATGTAGTCCAACTTTTTGATTTATTTTTAAATTAGCTTGGAAAGGTAGAGAAAATGAAAATGATATATGGTCACTAATATATTTACCAAATCCAAAAGGGGGACATTCATTAATTTTCGAAATAATCATAGGATTATTGGTTAGTAATAAATCCAGCAAATTATTATTACGAGTTGGAAAAGTAATTAATTGAATGAGTGAGTTTTGACATAGACTATTTTCAAATTCGCAATATGTTGATGGGTAATTAGGAAATGTATTATCATTCCAATTATAAAGAGGTAAGTTGAAATCTCCTACAATAATAGTAGGTGAAATTGTATCGCATAGTGCAAATAAAAATTTACAAATCGATTTATGAGTGTTAAAATCAGTTGAAGGTGGACGATAAATACAAGATAATCTTATATTTTTAGTAGAATGTAGTACAAGAGTAATATGCTCAATATTATTAAAATTATTGAAATATAATTGAATTGGATTTAAATTAGATTTGCAGATTATCGCTACACCACCTGAATGAGATTTCCTATCATTACGATATATTTTATAGTTAGTATTACCAAAAAGGAGTAAAGCATCAGTATCAACATTTGTTAGAAATGTTTCAACAAGACAAACAATATCATACATGTTATAACTAAGAATTAACTCTAAATAAGGTAGTTTGTTTCTAACACTGCGACAATTTGAAAACATTACTTTTAAATTAGATGAATTTGATAGTCAGGTTGAATTGTCATTAGAAGAAAAAGATTTTTGATAAGTTATAAACGATGTGGACCACTTCTCATAATCAACTTCGGGAATTTTTGAATGCCAGTCAATCTTATTATCAACTCATTTATGAAGCTCGTATTTCATTGTAAATTTGTTGAAAACCAATTTAATATTAGAGTCCAACATATTTGATTTTATAGCATGATATAGGATTTTTTTACGAATAATTTCAGAATTTGGAAGAGATGTTGTAGTAAAAATATTTTTAAAATCATGAATTGTATTTAATTTAATTTTAAAGTTATTTATAATATTATTTTTCGAAATAGGTGAATCAAGCTTTAGAATAATAGATTTAAGACTGTAATTAAAGCTAGAGTTAAATTTATAATTTGGAATATCAAAAATTGTGGAAATAATGTTATTAAAATAATTTAAATAGTTATTTTCAAATGACATATTATTAATTGTAGGCAGATTTTCAAAAATACTGTATTTTCATCGTTAATTTTGATAGCATGCATATCAGAATTAATAGAATTAATAGACTTATTGATATTTATAAAATTATCACTCAAAACATTAGCATATGATTTTGTAGGTTGATTAGATATCATTTCACTAACTTTAGAATTAATTACATAATTATTATTATTATTATTATTATTATTATTATTATTATTATTATTATTATTATTATTATTATTATTATTATTATTATTATTATTATTATTATTATTATTATTATTATTATTATTATTATTATTATTATTATTATTATTATTATTAATATTATTATTATTATTATTATTATTATTATTATTATCATCATCATCATCATCACCATCATCATCATCACCACCACAACCACCACCATCATCACCAATACACCCCTCCTCCCTACACTAACGTATTCTGTCAAGCAGCCCGGATTACGTATCGAGAAGCTATCGAACCCGTACACCACAGTTATCGGACAGTTGTAGCAAGCGCCCACAACTAGCTCCGAGTTACAGGCGGCCTCTAGCGACAGAGAACAATACTCCCGTTGAACTCTGACCTCTATCTTATTGACCGCTTTCACTGTGGTTACGTACATGTCCGTCAGGTTGAAGCTCCGTTCGATACCGTCTAATATCTGCCGGTGACGATCACAGTAGAGGCGTTGGTATTACATAATCGTAATCATATTTATTTATGGATATCACACACACACATATATATATATATATATAATAGTTTATATAGAAACTTAAATAAGAGTAGAAACAATTATCTAAAGTGTCATCATCATTTTGTCATTTTTTGGTTTTCGGACTGCGAACTTAGATTATAAAGAGATCGGCATTCCGTAATCAAAGTGTGATCAAATAATAATAACAAAATATATTAAGATGTTTCTTCATTCTTTGCGGGAGATTGAAATGGAAGTAACACTTATTATCGCTAGAGTTATACCGCTATGTACCGATGTTTATAACTATAACAATATAGCTAGAGCTATAGCTATATAGATATATAGTACAACTGCCCAGCTAGCTTGGTTGTATAAGGTGTCAAACACATGATTAGTAGGTAACGGGTTCAAGTCCTGACCACGCCAATAAAATATGTCTTAAAATAATATTTAGAAGTGATCTTATATAATTTTATGTGCTCGTATATATATAATTTTATAAGCATTTCTATAGACAATTATCAAATATAACGTTAAAACGTGGATACCTTAATATTGTAATGCAATTGATAGGACATTAGATTCATTTAGTTATAAAAGTTCAATATATAAAATAAATATTCATTAAAGTATAAACTTCATTAATTTCTTTGATAGATTGAAACGATTTAATTTTGTATGGGATATGACTATTGGTCTATGGCTTAGGTCTATGGTAAGGTATATATACCATATATGGCTCAGTGGAACTTAATAAAAACTTAATAAAACATAAGGAATAATATATTATTATTTATATTGTATTGTCCGGGGCCCTCACATTTATTTATAACATGTAAACTATAAGAATTATTGAGGGATCAATTTTTATCCGCTATTTATATTTATTAAATATATATATACGTAATTTCATTATGTAAATATTATTGTTATCTAAATAAAATAATAACCTCAAAAGTAGTAGTCTCGCCGTATTTCAAGGTCAACTTACAACAATGGACGATATCGATATGTTTATCATCTGAACAATCAAAACTAATAGGTGAAATATCTTGACACGTGGTTTTCAATAGTAACGTCACCGGAAACTGGTCGTTTAACAGAGATTCGGCGCATTCCTCGAAGGTAACCTCGTTGTCACCTTGAAAACCGGTGATTGCTCCCAAGGTTATCTTCTTCAATTTCGTGCATTGCGGAATCTAAGAGTGCATAGGGTGCACAGCACTTATTAATTACTAAAGAAGATGGATGAGTGCTATTAATAAGTTAACATATACATGTATATATATATAAAGACTGAGAAAAATAAATGCATCAGATGAGTTAAGTTTAATATAAAAAGTACATTATATCTGTAAAATGCATAAAAATGATAAGTATATACTTAATCATTTTAGCATATATGCTTATAATTTTAACATAATTAACATAATAAATATTCATATATATAAGGTAATCTAAGTAGAGTATATCTGTCCCACAACTTGTAGGTTAAGTTTATATGTTATAAGACATCTGCAAACATAATTATTCAATTTAAGCTTATATTGACGATACGACAGACCGTTGCAAATTAGTAATATATTGTATTGAACATTATAATAGAGAAATAATTATATGAAAATATATGTAAAAAATAACTTAATTCTCAATATGTTGTATCCCTAGATCGTATTATTGTAGATATGATATCTTTATTCTAACAAATATCATAAAAAGTGAGAGAAAAAATGTTGGTTCGTTTTTATACATTTTTGAAAAATATTATATTTGTCTCAAAATATATAGTAAAAGTGGTATATAATATAGTAAATAATATATTTTAATTTTACCTTTTATATTTTTTAGACATATATTGAAATAAATTGTAAACAAAATAATAAATTTCAGATATATATTTGAGTTTTAAATAAAATTCTAGAAATTTCGTTAATTTAATTTAATTTATAGGAAAAAAATTAAACAATTAACTTTTTTAATTTCCATAATTATCATACTTATTCTATATGATATTAAGAGCAGGTAAGGCTATTATTTTATATTAAATTTTAAAAAAAATTAATAATAATATAAATTGGTAAGGTAATATAAATATGTTATAATAAATATGTCAAAAAATTAGAATACGATCTATTAATATAAAATACAAGCGATTAAAAAAAGCACATAATGTAAACAAAATCAACATTATTATGATTAATAATAATTAATAAATATTTCATAAATTAAATATCTAATAAAATTTGATATATTTTATATTATTGAATAATTGAAAAAGTATTATAAAATATCAAATGTACTCTTTAATAATTCATATATGGGGATACCTTATTATATAAATAAGTATTGCTTTATTATGATTTATATAACTCTATCTCAATATGGAATTTACAATATATTTTATTTTAACTAATAATATATTATACTAAAACTATCTAAAAAATCAATTTCTTTAAGAATGAAGTATTCATTATGTATAGAAAAATATAAAAATGTAGTTTGAATTAGTATTATTTATAATACTATAATATACTAATTTATTATTATACTGATCATTATAATAATTATTTTAAAAAATTTTTAAATAATAATTTATTTAAATTATTTTATAAAATTTTATTTTCCAAATTATATTAATAATATTTAGTACTCTATTATTAGAATTTAGATATACATATATTAATATATCATTATATTTTATATAATATTATTGATATATATCATATATTATATAATATATATATATGTATAAATTCATAATAATACATAAATATAGTATAACAAAAAACTATGAAATGGGACTCTGAATATCATCAGGGAGCATATTAATAGTGTATAATAGTGTAATGAGTGTATTTATTTATTTGTAAATAAATGCAATTAAATTGTAAATATAAAATTAAAATGATAATATAAATTAATATATGTAGAATCGAGAAACAAGAGATTTATTGTTAATTTTAAATTATTAATAAATAGCTAAAATAAATATTTGATTTTACATAACTACTAAAACATGTATAAATCTTTTAAAATGTGTTTATAATTTCCCTTAAATATTCTAGATTAATTTCATCATATGACATTGATGTTATAGAAAAATAATATTCAGTTTATATATAATATTATATAAATATATAATTTACCATTATTTATCCTTTAAACCATTATTCCTCAGTTTCATGTTTTTTTCAAATTATAAATATTTAAAGTTCTACTCTTGTTTTATTTTTAAATATTTAAATTAAATGTTTTTCTCGCTATATTCTAAATGTATTACTAGAGTATTCCTAACTTCAATATTTTAATTTAATTAGTTATTTATTTCTATAGCAAAATTAAATATCAAAAACACAAATTTACAAAATTTATTTAAAAACTTCAATATCTCCATTTTGTATTATATTAAAAATTCGTAGTTAGGTTTATTATAGAGCTAATATATTTTAATACTATTTGTTTTTAATTTTAAAAAAATATTAAATATTGAAGTAGGAGTAGGCTTTTTAGTATACCCATTGTTGCCAATCTAATACATTACAACTACAAATAGGCGCACTTACCCTTAACATTTATAATACACAAAATTATTAGTAGGTTAACATTTACTTTTTAGTCATTTTTGAATTCCCATATTAAATTTCGTATTCTCTCCGTGTTAAACTTCGAGGAATTATCGCACACCCTAGGATAGTCAAAAATTAATCAAATTGAGTTTTACATATCAATATAATGTATGCGTTTTGAATTCGCCACTATTTGCCGACCCATGTTCAGTTGAATGATCACTCGTACGCTAAGAAAGTATGTATACACAATTATATGCTATTACTTATTTAGTTTTAAATATAATATTTATATATATATATATATATATATATATCACTGCATATGGGTCAGTATATATATATATATATATATATATATATATATATATATATATATATTATTTTATATTCCAAAAAATAACAAATTTTGTCTACCTGGGGTCCAACGCTAACCCTAGAAATGTAAAATATAGGATAATATGTAGGATATATAAATTCTATAATGGATTCTATAATGGATTACATATACAATAAATATGACTAATTATTTTCTATATTAATAGCATCTATAAACTACAGACAAAATTTTAATTCTTAATAAATATATATTTTATTCCAATATTCCATTATTAGAATTTATATTTTTTAATTTCTTGTATTTTGATAAATTTTCTTGAAAGAATATTTCTAGAATTTGATTTTTTTAAATAAATGTTATGGTACGATTTTATATATTATTAAAAGAATATATTTATTAAGTAAAGTAAAGTAAAGTATATATATATATTGAAAACAAAATATAAAAATTAAGTATTAATAATATAATTATTTTCAAAAAAGGTTGAAATAATCCCTTAAAGGTTACTTTTTCAACCTGGAGGTGGAGAACGATGTCATCTAAACAAATGTTGAATACCTTAATCTATATTAGTGTGCGCTGGTATGTGTGTGGGTGTGTGTACGGGTGTGTATTCGCGTTATATATACTAACTTTTATTTCCCGGTCTACACCGGAACTAAAGCGTAGTTTCTTACTGCAACTTTTACACCCGTCCACCAGCACATCGTTTGTACTTTCTCCCTCTGCGCACGCGCCGAACTCGTAACGACGCACGCACTCGGGCAGGTGCATCTCGAACAGCTGATTGGCGCGCACGAACTGATCGTCGTCGTCAATGCACTCCGGCTCGAACAGGAATCTAAACTTAGCCACGCCTACTCCGCGACCGCCACCCACATTCGACAGATCGATTTCGCGATCGACTCGCTTCCAGCAGTTGTAGTGTGCGGTTTTCACGAGGACACGAGTATTGCCCAAAACCTGCTCCACTACCCGGTGCGAACACTCCGGACAAAGCGCACCGGTAATGCGCATGTTACACTTGAACTTGTAGCGGAGACGACATACCTCGTCTCCCTGCTTGTACCAATGTACTAAAAGGGGCGTGTCTTTCGGCATGAGACGCCTGTCACCGCAACTTTCCGATGTTATCTTTACGCTTTTACCTGTTTGTAGGCATCGACGTGTTAATTTATCAATTAAACACACACGCATACACACACATATATACACACATACACACACATACACACACATACACACACATACACACACATACACAAACACACGCGTGCACACATATATATATATATATATATAGATAGCTATCGAGTGAAAAATCACCTAGATTTTTGTAATGGTAGAATAAGTCAAATAATTATTCAAATATATTGAATATTTTTATACGTATTATTTACATAATAAATTAGTTCGTTCATAAGATATATTATTCATAAGATATATTATTCTCTTATAAATCAAATGTTACATTAGTATATTTGTTATATTTGTCATTTGTTATACTTGTAAAAAAGGCTATAACATAAGGCTATAATTATTAGTGTTTCCAAGAAATTCCGAGGTCGTGCGTTATATGAAAATAGTTATGTCCCCTATGTCCCCTATGTACCCTATGTCCCCTATGTACCCTATGTCCCTTATGTACCCTATATCCCCTATGTCCCCTATGTTCAATATGTCCCCTATGTCCCTTATGTCCCCTATGTCCCCTATGTACCCTATGTATCCTATGTACCCTATGTCCCCTATGTATCCTATGTCCCCTATGTACCCTATGTTCAATATGTCCCCTATGTCACCTATATAACATATGTCCCATATGTACCCTATGTCCCATATGTACCCTATGTACCCTATGTCCCCTGTGTACCCTATTTCCCCTATGTCCCTTATGTACACTATGTACCCTATGTACCCTATGTCCCCTATGTCCCATATGTACCCTATGTCCCCTATGTACCCTATGTCCCTTATGTACCCTATGTCCCCTATGTACCCTATGTCCCCTATGTACCCTATGTCCCCTATGTATCCTATGTCCTTATGTACCCTATGACGATATTTAATGTATTAACCTGTCAATATATAATTAGCTAAAACATAAGACTTAGTTATTGAAATACTAAGATATTTTAAATATAGTTTAATTATTTTTTAAGCAGGTTATTAATAAGAAAAGAAAAGAAAATCCACTATCCTATACATCAACCAATAATGCACACTTTATAGATTATTGATTTATTAAATAAATATATATTACAATTTTTTAATTCTCTATAATTTTTCATTGGAATATAATCATGATTACATGCATTCATGATCTATATATATATATATATATATATATATATATATATATATATATATATATATAAATCCACGATGTTTGGATATCACGAAATTATGATAATTTCACCTCCCCATTATATAATAGATTAGATAATTCATTCTCCACGTAGCTTATTTATTGAATCGTGATATATGTCCCAAGAGTATTTAACTGTATACAATTTAAATTGTCTATAAGCATAATATCGTCCATGTCTAGTTACAACTGCCTGTGTGGCTCAGTTGGCTAAGGTGTCAGACACGTGAGCAGTAGGACGCGGGTTCAAGCACCGTCCGGACCAATATATCTTAAAATATTATGTAGAAGTTATCTTATTATCTTGTAATTGAATCGTGTATAAATAAATGATCGGATCTCGTTAAAACCATTGATGCCTTAACACGAGAGCGGTTTCGAAGGGACATTAGAGCCATATATGGTTATAAGTGAAAACTTCATCTAAGTTCTTGGATAGGATGAAAGGACTCCACCAAAATAAAATAATAATGACAAATAATATGTATACGGGTTTGCCTGTGCGCGTATGCGTGTGCGTGTGTGTGCGTGTGTGTAACTGTGCTAATAATGACGCGGCGAATGACCTTTAACCGTGTGTTCCCATGCGGTACCTCTACAGGAAGGATTCCCTAGCGAGATTTCGTCGAAGTAAAGGTAACATGCGCAGTCGACTAGCTTCACTACGTTTGCGTTACAACTGACACGCTGCTTTAGCTTGTCACCACATTCCGAGATATCGAGTGTCAACTATATTAATGTTGTACGAGTCGGGTTAATACAAGATAGATATATATATATATATATATATATATATATATATATATCACTAATATAAAGTATGTGTCTTATTTTGAAGCCCTTTTGAAACCATAATAGTTGTATCCATATTCGTTTCATTACAAACAACAACAAAATACTTCCAATAAATAATAAAAATTATAATTATTATAATATATATATATACATATATAAATTTATATTATTTTATCATAGGCATACATTTTAACATCGATATAGGTATACCTACTCTCGTTATTCTCTTGTTATTCTCTCGTGTCTCTCTAGACATATTGGTACGACACGTATACGTGCCCGTATTGTATACAATCTATTGTATACAATCCATCTATCTATAAATAAACCCTAACCTCTTCTGTATTCTTTCCGAGTTGACGCCACTTATTATCGGTTGGTGTAAAACTCACTTTAACATCTACATGTATGTATTCGTGTACATATATACAATGGTAATTATAACTGTAATACATATATGTTTGTGTATGTGTGTGTGTGTGTGTGTGTGTGTGTGTGTGTGTGTGTGTGTGTATGGTATAATATAATGATGTGTATATACTATAATTGAAAATATACAAATGCTTAATATATTTCATCTTCAGAATTATAGTAAAATATAATTTATTTGTATAGTTATCAGATAATAGTTTGTATTTAGTATTATATTCCGTATATATATATAAATATATCCATATTTTATGTAGTCTCATATAAGAAATCAAAACATATTATAATATACATTAATTCACAAAGGATAAAACATCTTC
>OZ025245.1:677500-735000 GCA_964019155.1 Osedax fenrisi
GTAGTAGTAGTAGTAGTAGTAGTAGTAGTAGTAGTAGTAGTAGTAGTAGTAGTAGTAGTAGTAGTAGTAGTAGTAGTAGTAGTAGTAGTAGTAGTAGTAGTAGTAGTAGTAGTAGTAGTAGTAGTAGTAGTAGTAGTAGTAGTAGTAGTAGTAGTAGTAGTAGTAGTAGTAGTAGTAGTAGTAGTAGTAGTAGTAGTAGTAGTAGTAGTAGTAGTAGTAGTAGTAGTAGTAGTAGTAGTAGTAGTAGTAGTAGTAGTAGTAGTAGTAGTAGTAGTAGTAGTAGTAGTAGTAGTAGTAGTAGTAGTAGTAGTAGTAGTAGTAGTAGTAGTAGTAGTAGTAGTAGTAGTAGTAGTAGTAGTAGTAGTAGTAGTAGTAGTAGTAGTAGTAGTAGTAGTAGTAGTAGTAGTAGTAGTAGTAGTAGTAGTAGTAGTAGTAGTAGTAGTAGTAGTAGTAGTAGTAGTAGTAGTAGTAGTAGTAGTAGTAGTAGTAGTAGTAGTAGTAGTAGTAGTAGTAGTAGTAGTAGTAGTAGTAGTAGTAGTAGTAGTAGTAGTAGTAGTAGTAGTAGTAGTAGTAGTAGTAGTAGTAGTAGTAGTAGTAGTAGTAGTAGTAGTAGTAGTAGTAGTAGTAGTAGTAGTAGTAGTAGTAGTAGTAGTAGTAGTAGTAGTAGTAGTAGTAGTAGTAGTAGTAGTAGTAGTAGTAGTAGTAGTAGTAGTAGTAGTAGTAGTAGTAGTATAGTAGTAGTAGTAGTAGTAGTAGTAGTAGTAGTAGTAGTAGTAGTAGTAGTAGTAGTAGTAGTAGTAGTAGTAGTAGTAGTAGTAGTAGTAGTAGTAGTAGTAGTAGTAGTAGTAGTAGTAGTAGTAGTAGTAGTAGTAGTAGTAGTAGTAGTAGTAGTAGTAGTAGTAGTAGTAGTAGTAGTAGTAGTAGTAGTAGTAGTAGTAGTAGTAGTAGTAGTAGTAGTAGTAGTAGTAGTAGTAGTAGTAGTAGTAGTAGTAGTAGTAGTAGTAGTAGTAGTAGTAGTAGTAGTAGTAGTAGTAGTAGTAGTAGTAGTAGTAGTAGTAGTAGTAGTAGTAGTAGTAGTAGTAGTAGTAGTAGTAGTAGTAGTAGTAGTAGTAGTAGTAGTAGTAGTAGTAGTAGTAGTAGTAGTAGTAGTAGTAGTAGTAGTAGTAGTAGTAGTAGTAGTAGTAGTAGTAGTAGTAGTAGTAGTAGTAGTAGTAGTAGTAGTAGTAGTAGTAGTAGTAGTAGTAGTAGTAGTAGTAGTAGTAGTAGTAGTAGTAGTAGTAGTAGTAGTAGTAGTAGTAGTAGTAGTAGTAGTAGTAGTAGTAGTAGTAGTAGTAGTAGTAGTAGTAGTAGTAGTAGTAGTAGTAGTAGTAGTAGTAGTAGTAGTAGTAGTAGTAGTAGTAGTAGTAGTAGTAGTAGTAGTAGTAGTAGTAGTAGTAGTAGTAGTAGTAGTAGTAGTAGTAGTAGTAGTAGTAGTAGTAGTAGTAGTAGTAGTAGTAGTAGTAGTAGTAGTAGTAGTAGTAGTAGTAGTAGTAGTAGTAGTAGTAGTAGTAGTAGTAGTAGTAGTAGTAGTAGTAGTAGTAGTAGTAGTAGTAGTAGTAGTAGTAGTAGTAGTAGTAGTAGTAGTAGTAGTAGTAGTAGTAGTAGTAGTAGTAGTAGTAGTAGTAGTAGTAGTAGTAGTAGTAGTAGTAGTAGTAGTAGTAGTAGTAGTAGTAGTAGTAGTAGTAGTAGTAGTAGTAGTAGTAGTAGTAGTAGTAGTAGTAGTAGTAGTAGTAGTAGTAGTAGTAGTAGTAGTAGTAGTAGTAGTAGTAGTAGTAGTAGTAGTAGTAGTAGTAGTAGTAGTAGTAGTAGTAGTAGTAGTAGTAGTAGTAGTAGTAGTAGTAGTAGTAGTAGTAGTAGTAGTAGTAGTAGTAGTAGTAGTAGTAGTAGTAGTAGTAGTAGTAGTAGTAGTAGTAGTAGTAGTAGTAGTAGTAGTAGTAGTAGTAGTAGTAGTAGTAGTAGTAGTAGTAGTAGTAGTAGTAGTAGTAGTAGTAGTAGTAGTAGTAGTAGTAGTAGTAGTAGTAGTAGTAGTAGTAGTAGTAGTAGTAGTAGTAGTAGTAGTAGTAGTAGTAGTAGTAGTAGTAGTAGTAGTAGTAGTAGTAGTAGTAGTAGTAGTAGTAGTAGTAGTAGTAGTAGTAGTAGTAGTAGTAGTAGTAGTAGTAGTAGTAGTAGTAGTAGTAGTAGTAGTAGTAGTAGTAGTAGTAGTAGTAGTAGTAGTAGTAGTAGTAGTAGTAGTAGTAGTAGTAGTAGTAGTAGTAGTAGTAGTAGTAGTAGTAGTAGTAGTAGTAGTAGTAGTAGTAGTAGTAGTAGTAGTAGTAGTAGTAGTAGTAGTAGTAGTAGTATTATCATACTGAACAGACGTGTTTTTGGATACAATCAAATTACATTTATTTATCAATCGGCAATTATTTCAATATCTAGCGTGTATATCTACTTCTATCAAGTATATCTTGTGTTATGTCTCGGCCACTGTCCAGGAGGAATATCCCGTGCCTGGCTTGCTCTGGTTATCGGTAACCCTTCATTAAACCGTCGTGGCATTCAGTTTAGTAATATTGTATACTAATCAATACATATTGCATTACAATGACTACTACATAACTCAAATTAAAAAATACCCAGTTAATAAATTATACAGTGTAATTTATAATATACATTTATTATATATATAAATATATAGATTTAATCTATATTATTTATATCATAAATCTATATTTAGTACTGCCTAGTATTATTAATTTTGTTAGATCACTGTATCCGATGGACCGTATCGCCGAAATTGCTAGCGTTCACTGAATTGAATACACTGATCTGAACTTCACTGAACCGAACGTATCTCGAGATACGACGATCGTCGAACGCATCAATACGCCCGCTACCAAACTACGCTATGCCGAGTCGCTGTGAAGAGTGCAGCATTGATGACGAATACCTAACAATAGGATGCATGATGTGTGACTTTACTATACATTATACATGTCTGAACACTGCTGGTTACTTACCCGAGAAGTGGTCAAATAAAAATACACCATCCACAGCGGTTAGGCAAATATTCAGTAGCTCGTTTTTTAAATTTGTATGTAAAACTTGTTCTGATAGTCAAGCCAATGATGAATTGAATTTGACTAGTGCTAACAATAATATTAATACCGATAACTTTAATAAGGATATAAATAATATGGCTGCCATACTTAGAAACCATAGTGACGATATTACTGAGATTAAGAATTTAATTAAAAATCTTGACAAATCAAATGCTTCGATACTTTCTTATTCTGATATTGTTAAAGACTCTACCAATACCATTAACAATCTGGCATCTAAATGTAGTGATATTATTAAACCTATCGCTAAGTCTACATCATCTAGCTCCCCTAAGTTGTCTGGTAAACTACCGACTTCAATAGCAGCAGTCATTGAGCATGTGCCTGATTCTGATAAAAATAATAATTTCGTTCATACATTATTTAGAACTTTACATTTAACCACAGAAAAAATACTTAAAGTTTCATTCTCAAAAAACTATATAATTATTTATTTTAGTTGTGAATTCTCGTATTTATCATTTATTGAGTCTAGATCAGCATTACTAGATTCTGATTACAAGAAATTATTTATTAGACCTTACTTAGACAAAGATGTGATTAAACATGGTAAAATACTATATCATGCAATTAAATCTAATAAAATTGATAATTGCAAATGTAGGCTAAATCGTAGAAATAATAAATATGAATTATACACAATTAAAGATAAACAAACTAAGTATATTGATCCAATACAAATAACTGAACAACAACTGAATACATGGACTGAAAGCTATAATAATTATATTAATTCGTTTAAAAATAAAAATACTGAAAATGATAATTCGACATGACATATCATTGATATATCATTGATTAATATAAGATCTTTACATGCTAACTTACCACTACTAATTGATTATATAATAGAATATAAACCTGATATACTGGCACTTACTGAAACTTGGCTCACTGAAAATGATTCTAATTGTATTTATGAATTTCTAACATTAAATTATAATTTTAAATATATAACCCGACCAGATAGCAGATTTGGGGGTGTAGGTATTATTTTTAAAGATACATATAAACTAAATAAATTTGAGAAACATACATTAGCTTACAGTGACTGTTTAGTATCTAATATAAAAATAAATAATAATACGGACTTAAATTTATAGTAATCTATCGTCCTCCTTCAAATAATTATGTTTCATTTATTAATAATCTATATGAACTCTTATCATCGCTACCATCTAATAATACTATTATAATGGGTGACTTTAATTTTAAAGTTAATCAACACATCTCATCTTCCATTTCTTTAACTGATATGTTAGCTTCCTCTAATTGCATACAACATATTACTACCCCAACTCACTCATCTGGCAATACATTAGACCTTGTTATATCGTCATCAAAATCAAACTTAATTATACAAATCAAACCGATTACGCACTTACTTACTGACCACTTTACTATATCACTTACAATTAATATACCTGTTATAAAACAACTCAAACGACATATTAATTATAGAAATATTTCTAAAATTGACTTATGTAGATTCAAATTTGATCTAAAATCATCGATGAACAACCAATTTGTTAGCATTATTAATTTCAATAATGTTTTACTTTATCTATTAGATAAACATGCCCCTAGTAAAGTTAAATATATTAATGATAATAAAATACACTGGTTCAATGAAACAAATCTAAAAGCTAAAAAGGAAATGAGAAAATATGAAAGATTATATAAAATTTCTAAATCTGATAGTTCATATGATAGTTATATTATTTCTAGAAAATATTTTAAAAAGTCAATTCTTATTGCAAAGAAAGAATATTACCATAATAAATTCATAGAAATCAAGAATAACACCCATTTAATTTATAAAACTGAAAATAATATACTTGATAGAAAACCGAAAGCAACACTACCAGATTTGCAATCAGATAAACTTTCTAATATGTTTGCTGATTTTTTCATTCAAAAAATCAAGAAAATTCGTAATTCTATTACTAATTCTACAATTTATTATAATCATATATCAACACACCCCACTAATTTAAATGATAATATAAACCCAATGTCATGCTCCTTGTCTATATTTATTTCTCCTTCTACTAGTAAGATTGCAAGATTATTACAATGTCTGAAAACCTCTTCTCCTAATGACCCTATTCCTCTCATACTTATGAAGGTATTAGCTACTACTTTGTCTAGTTATATATGTGATATTATTAGTTCATCTCTTAATAATAGTTTTGTTCACCCTGACCTAAAGCATGCTATAATTTCTCCTATTATAAAAAAACACAATATTGATTATAATATATTAAGCAACTACAGACCTATATCGCAACTTACTATTATAGCAAAATTACTAGAGAAAGTTGTTTATCAACAACTCATTAATTATATAGAAAGCAATGATTTACTAGACATCTATCAAAGTACTTATAGACCATTTCATAGTACAGAAACAGCTATAATAAATGTATTAGATAACGTAATGTTAATTCTCGATGATAACTATCCGGTACAAATGTTAATGTTAGATCTCTCTGCTGCATTTGATACCTTAGATCACACTATCATGAAAAATATGCTCATTAATATAGGAGTATGTAACTCAGCATTAGATTGGTTCATGTATTACCTTAAAGATAGAACTTTTTCAGTTAAAACAAATAACTCTATATCATCAACACGTATGTTAACAACTGGTGTACCCCAAGGTTCTGTTCTTGGGCCAATTCTATTTTTAATTTATATTAAACCTTTATCTGATATTATATGTACATTCCCAGAAATAAAATACCATCTATATGCAGATGATATACTGCTGTATGTTCCACTCTCACGTTTTTCTTCTAAAAACTCAAATGTACTTACCCGCTGTAGTAACGCAATTCATCATTGGCTTACAACTAATAATTTATTATTAAATACTTCTAAATCTGAGCTACTGAATATTCCTACTGGCTACCAATTCCCGACTGTATCTATTGATGATACCATTATTATTCCTAGTGATAAAATAACATAGTTAGGTGTCATATTTGATAGAAATTTAACTTTTAAGTCACATATAGTTGAAGTATGTCGTAAGTCTAACTATGACCTCTACAATATTCGTAGAGCTAGAAAATTCATATCAAAAGATATAACGTTAATGTTGATAACATCATTAGTAATGTCTCGTTTTGATTATTGCTCATCTATTTATCACGGTTTACCCAATAATCTGATGATAAATATATCGAGAATAATCAGAACGAGTACAAGGATAATATACAGACAACGATTATCTGATTATACTAGTGTATCAAAGAGAATGGTTGATTGTAGAATATTTAATATTCAACGAAATCTATATATAGAATACTGTGTATTATCCATAAAACATTGGTCAATAAAATTCCACGTTATTTGCATGCTACACTAAAATATAATACTCCATCTACTCGAATTAGGTCATCGAATGATAAACTTGTACTCGTCTATCATAAATCCAAGTTGATTCGAACAAGCAATCGTGCTTTATCGTGTAGTTCACCAACGTTATAGAATTCTATTCCTCTCCATATCAGATCAATACATTCTACACATAAGTTTAAGAATGTATTGAAATCATATATATTATCAACGAATTGATACTTGATTGTTAATATATAATTATAATATTTTTTATAACTTATATGTGGTGGTGGTGGTGGTGTTGGTGGTAGTAGTAGTAGTAGTAGTAGTAGTGGTAGTAGTAGTAGTAGTAGTAGTAGTAGTAGTAGTAGTAGTAGTAGTAGTAGTAGTAGTAGTAGTAGTAGTAGTAGTAGTAGTAGTAGTAGCATTAGTAGTAGTAGTAGTAGTAGTAGTAGTAGTAGTAGTAGTAGTAGTAGTAGTAGTAGTAGTAGTAGTAGTAGTAGTAGTAGTAGTAGTAGTAGTAGTAGTAGTAGTAGTAGTAGTAGTAGTAGTAGTAGTAGTAGTAGTAGTAGTAGTAGTAGTAGTAGTAGTAGTAGTAGTAGTAGTAGTAGTAGTAGTAGTAGTAGTAGTAGTAGTAGTAGTAGTAGTAGTAGTAGTAGTAGTAGTAGTAGTAGTAGTAGTAGTAGTAGTAGTAGTAGTAGTAGTAGTAGTAGTAGTAGTAGTAGTAGTAGTAGTAGTAGTAGTAGTAGTAGTAGTAGTAGTAGTAGTAGTAGTAGTAGTAGTAGTAGTAGTAGTAGTAGTAGTAGTAGTAGTAGTAGTAGTAGTAGTAGTAGTAGTAGTAGTAGTAGTAGTAGTAGTAGTAGTAGTAGTAGTAGTAGTAGTAGTAGTAGTAGTAGTAGTAGTAGTAGTAGTAGTAGTAGTAGTAGTAGTAGTAGTAGTAGTAGTAGTAGTAGTAGTAGTAGTAGTAGTAGTAGTAGTAGTAGTAGTAGTAGTAGTAGTAGTAGTAGTAGTAGTAGTAGTAGTAGTAGTAGTAGTAGTAGTAGTAGTAGTAGTAGTAGTAGTAGTAGTAGTAGTAGTAGTAGTAGTAGTAGTAGTAGTAGTAGTAGTAGTAGTAGTAGTAGTAGTAGTAGTAGTAGTAGTAGTAGTAGTAGTAGTAGTAGTAGTAGTAGTAGTAGTAGTAGTAGTAGTAGTAGTAGTAGTAGTAGTAGTAGTAGTAGTAGTAGTAGTAGTAGTAGTAGTAGTAGTAGTAGTAGTAGTAGTAGTAGTAGTAGTAGTAGTAGTAGTAGTAGTATTAGTAGTAGTAGTAGTAGTAGTAGTAGTAGTAGTAGTAGTAGTAGTAGTAGTAGTAGTAGTAGTAGTAGTAGTAGTAGTAGTAGTAGTAGTAGTAGTAGTAGTAGTAGTAGTAGTAGTAGTAGTAGTAGTAGTAGTAGTAGTAGTAGTAGTAGTAGTAGTAGTAGTAGTAGTAGTAGTAGTAGTAGTAGTAGTAGTAGTAGTAGTAGTAGTAGTAGTAGTAGTAGTAGTAGTAGTAGTAGTAGTAGTAGTAGTAGTAGTAGTAGTAGTAGTAGTAGTAGTAGTAGTAGTAGTAGTAGTAGTAGTAGTAGTAGTAGTAGTAGTAGTAGTAGTAGTAGTAGTAGTAGTAGTAGTAGTAGTAGTAGTAGTAGTAGTAGTAGTAGTAGTAGTAGTAGTAGTAGTAGTAGTAGTAGTAGTAGTAGTAGTAGTAGTAGTAGTAGTAGTAGTAGTAGTAGTAGTAGTAGTAGTAGTAGTAGTAGTAGTAGTAGTAGTAGTAGTAGTAGTAGTAGTAGTAGTAGTAGTAGTAGTAGTAGTAGTAGTAGTAGTAGTAGTAGTAGTAGTAGTAGTAGTAGTAGTAGTAGTAGTAGTAGTAGTAGTAGTAGTAGTAGTAGTAGTAGTAGTAGTAGTAGTAGTAGTAGTAGTAGTAGTAGTAGTAGTAGTAGTAGTAGTAGTAGTAGTAGTAGTAGTAGTAGTAGTAGTAGTAGTAGTAGTAGTAGTAGTAGTATTAGTAGTAGTAGTAGTAGTAGTAGTAGTAGTAGTAGTAGTAGTAGTAGTAGTAGTAGTAGTAGTAGTAGTAGTAGTAGTAGTAGTAGTAGTAGTAGTAGTAGTAGTAGTAGTAGTAGTAGTAGTAGTAGTAGTAGTAGTAGTAGTAGTAGTAGTAGTAGTAGTAGTAGTAGTAGTAGTAGTAGTAGTAGTAGTAGTAGTAGTAGTAGTAGTAGTAGTAGTAGTAGTAGTAGTAGTAGTAGTAGTAGTAGTAGTAGTAGTAGTAGTAGTAGTAGTAGTAGTAGTAGTAGTAGTAGTAGTAGTAGTAGTAGTAGTAGTAGTAGTAGTAGTAGTAGTAGTAGTAGTAGTAGTAGTAGTAGTAGTAGTAGTAGTAGTAGTAGTAGTAAGTTCAGCCTAATATACTCGTATTCACCTCGGTTATACCAATACCTCCTATAGCCTCTGAGGTTATAGGAGGTATTGGTTATATTCGGTTAAGAAATTATATTGGGATGTAAAATAAATAAATAAAGTGATAAAATATATAAAAAGGGAACGAAGGGAATAGTAGGGGAAAGTAACCTAATAAGGACACTTTAACAATAAATGGTTTTAACATTTTACGACTCATTATTTGTATTCAAAAATTACAATTTATTAATTTTAAAATGTTATTAAATCTTTTAATTCCATAGATAACGGGGGTATCCGTATTCTGTACCCATGCCCGAATACGGACACCCTGTGTCATAATACGGACACCCTATATAACATCAGATAAACTATATATTATTTATGAATCAATCAGACAAATTACAATTACGTTATTTATAATTAATTTTATAAAAAATATATTGTAATTTAATTAGTTAATAATTTATTTATTTTTATTATTATTTAATTAATAATACAATTTAAGTATCTAAATAATAATTTTTTTAGAATTAGCTTTATTGGTGGTATTAATATTATAACGCACGCGATTTTTATTTAAATCAGAATAGTTCATACGCTGTGCGCTGCTTGGTTATAGGGTATCCGTATTAAGACATCTAGAGTGTCCGTATTAGGGACTTATATGACCTTTAGATATATGCTTATAACTTAATGAATATTTGATAACAAATATAGAAATTATATATATATATAATTTTTAAAATGCTTTATTTTTTAATAATATAGTGTTATCAGGGAGTGTTATCACCTCCCTGGTGTTATTAAGATATATAATCTTATATCGATACATTTGTATATTCTTGAGAAGGTTTTAACTTGAAATTTGTTTTCATAAATATAAAAACGTAATAAAAAAATCAAAATATAAAAACGTAATAAAAAAATCAGTTTATCGGATATATTGGCAATATTTTGAATAATAAAAAATAAAAAATACTTTTGTAGACTATTTATATGATTATGAATATTGTATTTATAAACAATTTTTTGTAAGATACATATTGATGGATAGATATGAAAGATAGATATGGTTTCTGAGAACTTAGAGAGTGTCCGTATTCGGGCACTGTTCGTATTCGGTCATTTTCCCCTATACTATTATATATATATATATATATATATATATATACTATAGTACTATATATATACTATACATACATAAACTATATACTATACATATACTATATACTATATATAGTATAACTACTTTAATACTAATTTGTAGTAGTAGTTAAAATAATATTCACAGCATATATGAAAATATAATTATATAATTTTTTTAAATGATATATCATTAAAATAATTGTAAATTATTTTATTTTATTGCTTTATTTTATTTATTTTTTATGTATACGTATTATATTTGTATACCGTATTATTCGTAATACAATAGAGCTATACTACAGTGAATATATATAGCATATAACGGGGTTGTGGGGTTGTGGGGTTGTTACCTCCGTCGCACTTCATGAAGTCTTTATCGTAGTAGTGAAGCTTCCTGAAGTTGTCGCACTCGCAAAACGAATACGGCCGGATGTTTATGTCCACCGTACATTTCAGCGGATGTTTACAGTCACTTATCGTATCGCACGAGGCTAGTATTTCCCCCTAGCGGTGAGGTAATGGGATAACTGGTTAAATGTGTATATCTATTGCAGATAGTATTTCCACTCAGCGGTATTGTAACTGGATGATAACTCAGACGTGTGTCTCACGAAGCTATATTACACTTAGAACCAACACTTAATAAAATGTATCTTTCATGATTATTTAAATTGCTTTAATATGAATGTTGTGTATCTCGATAAGTTACAAAACTTCTATTTCAACCTCGATTGATTAATTTACTAACACTGGTTATTATTCTTATTATTATTATTATTATATATATATATATATATATATATATGTCTGGGATATAAAGCTCAGACGGACAACCAAAATCTAGTAAGCCAGAAGTCCCGAGTTGACTCCAGTAAATAAACTATAAATCAAAACACAAGAAAAAATGGTTACTATTTGTATTGTATTGTCCTGGGCCCCTCACATTTATTTATATCATGTATAATTCTATGACTTATTGATGTATCCATTTGTATCCGATATTTGTATTCTATTTAATATATATATATATATATATATATATATATATAATATATATATTATATATGTGTAGTATGGTAACTACGTATATAACTGTATGTAGGTATTTATAAATGTGTTGTGAACTAAGTATAAATGTGTTATGTAATTTAGATAAATGTTGATTTACTATATTTTGTTATTTGTTTTTTTATATAATTTGATTTCTGTTTTGTAAATTGCAATTATAATTATAAAAACTATAGTTTTCGTGACTTTAATGCATGTAAATGTTATGTAATTTGGATGAATGTTGATTTGATATTTTCGGTTATTTGTTTTTTTGATTTCAGTTTTGTAAATTGTAAAATATAGCGTAGTTTATAATTAGATTAACTATTTTTATCTAGTTATCTAATTAGAGATACGCCCACTACGCCCATCACGTGATCTCGTTATTATCGAGAAGTTCGGTATGATATGGTTTATTAGTGCAAACATCGTACACTGAAAGGCTAGTAAATCATATTATATTAATTGTAAGAACTTCTCGATAGATACATATTTAATCATGACTGTTGATATTTACGATGTTTAATATGTATTCATATTTGTTTTAGTTTGAGGTTTCCTCCATTCTCGATTCGACCAACACGTCTATCCTCCATTCCCCATATATCCCATCCACGAACACACTTATTCCCCATCTACCCCCAACCACGAACCACACCACATCCCCCATCAACGTCCATCCTAGAACCACACCACATTCCCCATCCACGTCCAGTCGTTTCCATTCAATAAATACATAACCTGTTGAGAACTATCATTCTCCGTTTTCCGGATACAACATATATATATATAAGATTTCAATAAATACACACATAATGAAACCTTCTTAGGCATCTTATCATCGTAGCAATTTTTCATTTCTCCAGCTTTATTTTGGCATTTTTTAACTCCTTTTAAATATTTCTCTAATATAATGTAAAGTTTGTTTATATACATATATATATATATATATATATATATATATTTAATCTATATTTATCTAACTTCCTATACATGTATAGACTGCAGTCTCACACACACACATATGCATATGTATGTAAAAGTCCATAAAACGAATAGATCGCATTACGCAATACGCCTACGACAAAATATAAGATGAAGTAAGCGAGAAAATTTGTGGCACCACTGATAGACCATCAGAGATAGTCTCAAATATCGGCCGAAATTGAATTACGAGCGATATTCTCTTCGATTAATAATATCAAACATGTTTAATTTGTATCGATGCTAATCGAGGTATATAGTGTATGCATCAATATCGTATTGATCTGTTTCTAATATGAATTACGTACATATATGAATGTATACTTATCTATATATATAATTACAACTTACAACTCGATAGATACATTTAAATACATATATGTATTTTATTCATATATATATATATATATATATATATATATATATATACGTATATATACGTATATATACATATATTAAATGATTATATATATATATATATATATATTGTTAAATGGCAAATTTGATCATGTACAATGCACGCCGTACAGCTCTTGATATTTATTACGATTTTAGAAATCGAAAATTTACAAATATATAATAATAATATTTATTTATTGAAATCTCATATATATATATAATATATATATATAAATATCATATATATATATATAAATTGGAATTATCTATCGTTAATATTACACTAGTGCCCAACCTATACAAATATTTTGTAAACATGGTTCAGATTCACTTGTCATGAAAACTGTAGTATTAGTTAATAGGTTAATACATATATTATATAATATGTAACATAAGCAATATAGCAATACCAATATATATATATATATATATATATATATATATATATTGTTGTTGTTATTTTTATTTATATTTAGTGGAGTCCTTTCATACCATCCAGGAACTTAGAAGAAGTTTTAACTGATAACCTTATATGGCTATAGCCATAGGGGAAAGTCCCCGATTACCGACCCCTAAATGATTATTTGTAATAACGTATTCAATATTAAATATATTTATTTGAAATGTTGTAAATAGGGTAATATTATGGTAATGAATAATGTGGCTATTTTAACATTTTGATATAATTATATTTACAAGAATAAACAGGGGCTCGGTAATCGGATACCTGTTCCTAATACCGACCCCCTTCCCATATTACCGACCCCCTAAAATAATCGTGGTATACATACTTTTAGTATTATAATATCCAATCAACATAGTAGATATTAATAAATATAATTAATTATAACATGCAAGCAATTATTTTTTATTGAATTTATGTTTTAATAGTAATATTAAATTTAAATTTAAACTTTATAGTAATTATATTAAAATAGTATATATTATTATTTAATATTTAGTTATTAATCAGTATGTATACAATATAATGGAATCATGAATCCTTAATCTATATCAATGATAAACAAACAACTTATGATATATTTTAAAGTAAAATACTGATCTATTTTGATTGGATATTATAAATCACATGGGGGTCGGTATTAGGGTAATTTAGGGGGTCGGTATTAGGAAAATCATATGGGTTGCTATAATTAAGATATTTTGGTTAATATAACTATAGTTATTCAAATTGAATTATTGTTATATTAATTATAAACATTTTATTGATCTACAATATTATGTGCAGTATTAAGTTTTCTTTTAATTAATAAAGTATTTACAATGATTTAAAAAAAGTTATTATTCAAATATTTAAAAAGTAAAAACAGAATATTACATTTTATCAAATAACAATTGTAGGATTAAATATTTGTTAAAACAAAATACTTATTTGTATCATATGTATCATTAAATTACTAACAGTTCGTATATATATTATTTTTTGATATCTCTTATAGTTACTGAGATACGAGAGGGGGTCGGTATTAGGAGGGGGTCGGTAATCGGGGACTTTCCCCTATATATATATATATATATATATATATATATATATATATATATATATATATATCAATGCAGACTGTAGTATATAATAGTCCTTTATATTGTTTATTATTGTTTTTCCGTTGTATATTGAATGTATATTATTATCAAATTATTATCGTATTACTATTATTTTATTATTATTTTCTTCCCGCACGAGCGAAGGGGTCTACATGACCCTATTTTAGTGCTAATAAACTCAATATCATCATATATATATATATATATATATATAATGGTTTATAATGTCCCTTCAAATCCGCTCTCATGTTAAGTCATCCATGGTTTTAACGTGAGCCGATCATGTATGTATACACAATTATATAAGAACACTTCTAAATAATATTGTAAGACCAATTTTATAAAATTAATTAATGGTCCGGACGAGGCTCGAACCCGTGTCCTACTGCTTTTGTGTCTGACGCCTTAGCCAACTGAGCCACACAGGCAGTTAATACTTAGCTATTACTTACGTTGCGTAGATACGGAGTGTTATATCTTTGATTTGCTTCGCACAATTGTTACTACTCCCCTAGCGACCTATTTTTAAATCTAAATTGACCTCATTAATACCTCAAATTAAGTATTCTATATATAGAACAATAGCTACTATAGTAGCTCTCCGACTACCGAACCTTATATCTAAAACTATAGCATATGCTAGATATGGAGATATCTCCAAAGATTTGCGATGCAATATATAAAACTCCATGTATATGAAACGTAATAGAGTCTATAATGTATTTAGGAAGATTGTTATATATGGCAGTATGTATAATATTTAGGGTTTTATAGGTGGATCTTTGTTTAAATGTAAGCCAGTTTAGTTTTTTTCGGTAGTCTGTAGTGTGTGTTCGTTCAGGTAGTTTAAAAATGAGTCTGCATGTTTGGTTTATTATTTTGTTAAGTCGTCTTTCTTGAAATGTAGGTATATCAGTAAGTATGGAGTTATAATAATCAAGTTTTGATATTATATATGTGTATGCGTGTGTATGGGTGTGTATGTATGTGTGTGCGTGTGTGTGTATATGCATGTGCGTGTATTATAACTAACTAGGACCACACTCCACGTTAGTTTTGTTCAGTAACGGACATTGTTCATGGAATGGATTATTTTGGTTTCTACTCACCATCTTAACGCATTCACTTCTGTATAATGATATCATTATTGTTATACCCAGCTATATACCCAGTAATAGCTTCATAATAGAAATATAATAGCATAACTAATAGCCTCAAATGTTTACATTGTGCTATTATGTTGTCATTAAAAGTATATTATGATGCTATTAATTTGTAATGCTATTATGTTGCTATTATTAGAATAGCAACATAATATCACCATAATAAACTTTTATTGACAGAATAATAGCATAATGTAAAAATGTGAGACAATTAGATATGCTATTATGCTGCTATTACTGTTAGCTATGTCGTATCGTTGCTACAGGACACGTTAAGAGTGATTTTATTACGTATATGGTACCCTCTAAGTACGGATTCCATAGCTATGAAGCGCATGACACCATGTTGGTAATACATATGTGGTTAAATATTGGTGATGCGCTAAAGGTTACAAAAAAAATCATTAATAAAAAAATCTCGAAATGTCGCTATTCCTACGTATTGTATTATAAACGAGGACATTTATTGAGTTTTGTAAATAATATTTGTATGTTATCGTATTGGATCTATATGATAATACGACGGTTGATCTCTTTAATAGCAACACAATGAGTAAACGTAACCTAACCACACATTTTAATATTTAATGTCACTTTAAAGACGCATTAAATGTAAACCATTTTCTTGTGGAATCCAAAATCAACAACATGTTTAAAATCACTTTTACCGTACGACGTACGCTGTAAAATTGAATATTTTGTCTGCATATGTCTTATAACATCTAATTTTAACCTAAATCACTGAGCCAGAACATGTTTGAAATGTTCTTGTCATATGATCACTCTTACCGTACGACGTACGGTAAGATTTCTGGCTCAGTGATTTAGGTTAAAATTAGATGTTATAAGACATATGCAGAAAAAATATTCAATTTTAGATTATATTAACGCGAGACATAACCAGCTCGCCATAACTATTTAAAAATTCACTCCATCCTAATATATATATATATATATATATATATATACATTTATGTTCATGTTCATTATATTTTATTATTATGTGCACCTATAAGGGCTGCACGGCGTGAAGTGCACGCAATGTATACAAATATGTCAGATTATTTCTGTAATATGATTGGCTTAAATCATCGTGAACTATAGTAGGCTATAGCCATATTACCCGCTAAAAGATGGCCACATTACCCGATTCTAGGTATCACGCTATATACACTATATAACAATGAATATTATTCAATAAAATAAATGTATTACACTCTTTGTTGTAATTAAATAGTTCTTTAATATCCCACTTTAACTTTCAATATATATTATATAGTGATTTAATATATGTTTTACTAAAATTTTATTTTATTTTTAAATTCGATTTTTTTGTTTACATTCTTTTTATTAACCCTAATAGATATACAAATTATTTTTACTTATTCGAACAATGTTTACCAATGCGCATATTTCATTTATCCTTTTTTTTGATTGGTCTCATAGTTTATGAGATACGCCAGCTTATTACATTACCCTCCTGACCACATTACCCTCTGGCCACATTACCCTCTGGCCACATTACCCTCCTGGCCACATTACCCCCTGGAGATATTACCCTCCTGACCACATTACCCCCCCTGGCCACATTACCCCCCCCTGGCGACATTACCCATATTTCCCCTAATCGTAGACGGGTGTTAACACATATAAAATATATAACATAATTAGATAATTGTTATTTTGGTTTCACTGATTATATGCTAGATGTATATATTTATTTCCTAAACACACATGTGTGCATATATATATATATATATATATATATATATATATATATATATTTAGCACTTATATAGTATCATACTATGTAACATAGTCTTCTGTTTTGCCTATATTACTACAGATCATAAAAGCATCGATAACTACCTGAAAGTAACCTGATAAGAACATGGATTCAAAATGCATTCACTGCAACACATCGACTACAGCTGAATCATCACATGCTGAAGGACACGTCGTCGTATGCAGATGTATAGCTACAATCCACTATAGATGTATTTATCCGGCGAAAGAAATTTCGATGCAATGGGGTAATAAAAACTCACCTTCAAAACTATTAATAGCATTTATGCAATCAATAGCCTTTAAATATACATGCCCTACCTGCCGTACTACTAATAATACACCCATACCAACTACTAATACTATATCAACACTAACTATTAATAATACACCCATACCAACTACTAATACTACACCCATAACATACTACTACTAACCTACTATTAACCTACTACTAACCATAATACAACGACTACATCTACTACGTCTAATAACATAACTATTGAAAATAAACTAAATGATATACTGAAAATACTAGACATACATACTACTCAGATTAACAATATCAAAAAACGGAATAATACAACACCAACAAAAATAACGAATAAGACACTCACTACCTCATATGCACAAGCTGCCAATACACCTACTACTAACCATACTAATACTGACATAAGATTGATTACCGATACTGATACCAACTATACTGCTACTACTCTAACTGCCACCACACAAACTACTGTTACTAACGCTACATACAATACAAAATTTGAGGACAACATAAAAACAATACTAGCTACACTTAAATCACATACACAACAAATCCAATCCTTAATGACTCACAATAATAATTTAACAAATAAAATAAACAACAATATTTCCCATCATGACACTCATTTTACACCAACATTACTTACTTCACCACCACATACTAACTACAATACTCACTTCCCACATATAACCAACACTCTAAAACATAACACAAACACAAACTACATAAACATTCCTAAACCTACTAACCACCCACAGAGACTGTATACAGACAACTTTACTCATAACTTGATACAACCTAATATTAATAACCTCAATAATAATCTCCTAAAAATTAACCGTACTGAAATAATTAATAGAAATGTTTATAATAACCATTTCTCTCCTATTAACCTAAACTATAACAACAGACCCCAACCAATAACCTTCTTAAAACCGAAATTACCAAATAATACCAATCTAACTGTCACTATTAAAAACATTGACAAGACTAACATGAATCGCACATACATAAACAAACTACTAACTGATTTAAATATAAATAAAATCACTGTTGCACTTGTGTCTTTCGGGAACACCAGCTGCTTCATCACATTCACAACTTATACAGCTAAATACTACTTCACAAATCTAAATTTAAAATTAAAAAATACACAATATAACAAACTATTCATACATAATTTACTGACACCTATACAGATCCGCCAAAAAAAATGTATTACCATGCAGTTAAATCTGGGAAACTGGATGGTTACAAATGCGTTTTAAATCTAGAGAATGACACTTACGAATTACGACTTAGACGTACTGACAACACGACTGACTGGAAAAACAAACCACCGACTGACACACACACAATTGAATGGCAAAATTCCCTAAATTCATTTAAATTTGATCAAACAAAAAATACGAACAAACGACATGACTATCATCCAATGCAAACTTACTGACCACACTGATAAATGCTAGATCTATATCAAAAAATATTGACTTAATAATTTCATACATATCTAGTAAACCTTACAATATTATAGCTTTGACTGAAACTTGGCTGAATGCTAAAAATAAAATAATCCCTGCCGAACTTGAAAATTTAGGTTACACCATGATATCAAAAAATAGAGATGATGGAAGAAATGCCGGTGTTGTTGCTTTTTTAATACAAAAAGACATCATCGTCACATCATCCAAAGTCTACCAATCGACTAACTGTGACTTACTACTTACAAAAATAAAACATAACAATCTTTCACTGTCCCTACTTCTGATATATAGACCACCAAATAATTATTACCGTTCCTTCATTACTGACTTTACTGACATTATACATGACCACTCTACCGAAAATCTTTTAATACTTGGAGATTTTAACTTTCACGTAAATACGGACTTACTACATCACTATAAATTCAAAATGACTTATAATGAACTAAACTTAACTCAACATGTAAATTTCCAACGCACATTCATGGAAATACCCTTGACTAAATTCTAACCTTCACTGACTCTAAACTGTTAAACAAACCCCCTGTTAGACATACTTTACTTACTGACCATTATTCCATTGATTTCACCATTACAATGCCATACACTCCACCTAAACGAACAACAATCACATACAGAAACATCAAAAAAATAAACTATGATGACTTTAAAAACGATATAAATAAATCAGTTATTTCATGTCACTTAACAGCCTACTCACTAACTGAATTACTAACAGACTTACTCAACAAACATGCACCACTTAAAACTAACTACTTAACCAAACACGATAACCAGCCCTGGTTTAACTCAGATCTAGGGAAATTGAAACATATTTTTAGAACTCAAAATAAGAAATATTTAAAACACCCAACAATAATTAACCGAACTCAACTGCAGAAATCCAGATACACTTACAGAACACTTTTAAATCAAACCAAAACAGACTACATTAAAAACAAAATAAACCATTCACAACATGACTACAAGAAACTATTCAACATTACCAAAACACTTTTAGGCAAGAAAAATAAAATAAGTCTTCCCACTACAAATCTAGATAAAACACTCTGCACTAGATTTGGTGATTTTTTCTCTGAAAAAGTAGAAAAACTTTGCTATAATCTAGATTTACAACGATAATTACTACCAACTGATACGACAATCCTAACTTCAACCTGCAAACACACATTTACAGAATTTGAACGACCTACTATAACTGATATCTATAACTTAATTATTACAGCAAAGACAACATCTCCTTCTGACCCTATTCCACTGAAAATGACTAAAATACTGGCTTCTACACTAGCTCCCATTTATAAACAGATAATTGATACTTCATTAATGACGGTGAAATACCCAACAATTTAAAATACGCAATTATCAATCCTTACTTAAAAAAACCAGATTTAGATATTGAAGTATTGAGTAATTATAGACCAGTATCTCAACTTCCATTACTTTCTAAAATTATAGAAAAAAATTGTAAACAAACAAATAATATCATATTTAAATACTTACGACTTACTAGACAGAAGACAAAATGCATTCCGCATTAAATATGGAGTCCCACAGGGTTCCACTCTTTCTCCCATACTATTTTCAATTTATTTACTTCCACTCAACAAACTACTGACTAACTTCCCACACGTGAACTATAATCTTTACGCTGACGACATAGAATTACACGCCCAATTCATTCACTCAATTAACTTACAATCATGTTTAACCTCACTGCAATTTTGGCTTACAAAAAATAATGTATTACTAAATCCAACAAAAACTGAACTCATCAACTTTATAACCAATTCCACGATCAATACTACAGTTCCACTAATAAATATAAATAACATAAATATAATACCGACTGAAAATACAAAATACTTAGGTTTCCACTTTACTAACAAACTCGACTTTACTAAACATATCAGTAAAATGAAACAAACTTCTTCCTTTCATATATATAATTTAAAAAAACTAAGACCATACTTAACCAAACAAACAGCTATAATTCTATCAAATTCACTGATAATGTCTAGATTTCTATACTGTAACTCTTTACTAGCCGGAGAAAACAAAACAGTTACTAACAATATTGACCGATTAGTAAATAGAACTACTAGAATTATTTTTAATCTAAAAAACACAGATTATACTACTAGCATTACGAACTTACGGAAATCACTAAACTGGCTACCTACAATTGACAACATCAACATTAAACTACTAACTATACTTTACAAAACTATAAAAACAACTCAACCTCATAATTTACATACTTTACTTCACAAACAAACCACTAACATACAACTGAGACAAACATATAGACTTGACATACCGACTACACGACTACGAAAGTACGGTAACAAACGATTTAGCTGGAGAGGTGCAACTCTCTGGAATAAACTTCCCCAATCCATACGCAAAGAAGATATGTCAATAACCACTTTCAAATATAAACTCAAGGAGCTATTTAAACGTTCCCCACTAAAATACCACTTATCTAACCCTCTTTGAAATGTAATCGTGTTATTATATTATTATTATATTATTATATTTAAGAATGTTATTTTATTATATTATTTTTACGGATGATCGTTAAATCATCCGGGAACCCACACCTGTAAACTGTTAGACAAACAGTAAAACACATTGTAGAATTTTATATTAATCTTTGTGTATAAATAAATACTATTACTACTACTACTACATATATATATACACGCGCGCGAGCTTATAACGGTTACGTGTACGCCATACAGTGTATGGTAACCATGCATGGTTACTCGTATAATATTTGTATAGCTATCATAATATCGCCCATAGGTAATGTATATTGTTGCATTGAATTTAGAATATACGATAGGTTAATAATATTACATATTATACAAATTATAACAAAAATAGTATATATACGCATAATATAAATAATTTAAATTAAATATATATACTCGTATAATATTTGTATATCTATCATAATATCGCCCATAGGTAATGTATATTGTTGCATTGAATTTAGAATATACGATAGGTTAATAATATTACATATTATACAAATTATAAAAAAAAATAGTATATACACGCATAATATAAATAATTTAAATTAAATATATATATATGTATAATATAAATAATTTAAATTAAACTATAGTGTAAATCAGTGGTTCCCAACGTTCATATTGATCCTTTGTTTACAACTCTTAATTTAAAAATATACTATGACCCAATAACAAATTTATTTTTTATTATTAAACTTTAGTCATACGAATAATATAAACAATAATATATTGGATATAGATATTATTATACATATTTTTATAAATTGGCTCGTGACCCAAACAAAAAACTCAAATAACCCAAATGTGGGTCATAGGTTGGGAACCATTGATGTAAATAATTAAATTATTAACATGCATAATTCTTGTTGTGATATTTTGATGTACACGCAATGTCCTGTTGAATGATATTATTCGGGTAGTTACATCAATAATAAGTTTATGTATATATGTAAATATATATATATATAAATATGTTTAAAATAAATAATAACTTTTAATATTAATTACAACCATTGAATGTATGTATATATGTATATATATATATATATATATATATATATATATATATATATATATATATATATATAGAAAACGGAGTCATGATTCCAGTCGATTATATTCTTATGAATTAATAAATAAATATTAAATAATAATGTATACTATTTTAATATATAAATATTAAATAATAATGTATACTATTTTAATATAATAAATATAAAGTTTATTATAAATTTAATATTAATATTAAAACATAAATTCAATAATAAATAAATTTCGTGATTTTTTAATTAATTATATCTATTTATATCTAATTTTTGATTGGATATTTCCACCACACTTATTTTAGGGTGTCGGTAATTGGAGAAGAGGGTCGGTATTACGTTCATATACCAACTTACCGATATTTTCAAGACCCCTTATGTAATCTTATCAATACAATTGTATCAACAATTTAAAATAGAACAATTATTTATTTCCATAATAGTACTTATAAGTACTTCATTATAAAGTAATTATAATTATATTAATAATTATAATTTATTACTTCATTATAAATTTCAAATAAATCTATTGAATATTGAATACGTTATTACAAATAGTCATTTAGAGGGAGACGCCGTCCCCAGGACGGTAATCGCTAAGATTTCCCTGTCTAGTATATAGTATACTAGTATACTATGTGTTAATTTACATTTAAAATACTACTAGGGGAAAGTAACCGAATACGGAAACTTTCGGTATCTTAGAAACCATAAATCATACAAAAAAAATATTAATGAATACAATATTCATAATTTTATAAATAGTCTAAAAAAGTATTTTTTATTTTTTTATATTCACAATATTGTTGATATATGTGTTATAATACGGACAACCTATATACCACTATATAAACTATATATTATTGATGAATCAATCAGACAAATTACAATTTCATTATTTATTATTAATTTTAAAACAATTTTTTCTAATTTAATTAGTTAATAATTTATTTATTTTTATTATTTTTTAATTACTAATACAATTTAAGTATCTAAATAATAACTTTAATTTTAGATTTAGCTTTATTGGTGGTATTAATATTATAACGCACGCGATATTTATGAGAATTAGAAGAGTTCATACGCTTCGCGCTGATTGGTTATATGGTGTCTGTATTAAGACATCTAGAGAGTCCGTATCATGAACTTATATGACCTCTATATATATGCTTATAACTTAATGAATATTTGATAATAAATATACAAATTATATATATATACTTTTAGAATGCTTTATTTTTTAATAATATAGTGATATATCGATACATTTGTATATTCTTGAGAAGGTTTTAAGTTGAAATGTGTTTCCATAAATATAAAAACGTAATAAAAAAATCAGTTTATTGGATATATTAGCAATATTTTAAATACTTAAAACATTAAAAATACTTTTTTAGACTATTTATATAATTATGAATATTTTATTCATTAAACATTTCGTTGTAGGATTTATGGTTTCTGAGATACCGAGAGTGTCGTATTCGGACACTTTCCGTATTTGGTTATTTTCCCCTAGTCGTCTTGTATAATCAAATATTAGAACTTTTCTTTATTACATAACAATACGTTGACCATTCGTTATGCTATGTTATATATGTCAATACAATAGTACAATAGCGTTATTATCTAGTCGTGAGTCACGACTCTCAAGACTAACATCACTTATTTATCGGCCGATACAAACAAATGTATTTATTTGTATGTATCATACTATGTGACCTATATATATATATATATATATATATATATATATATATATATATATGTGTGTGTGTGTGTGTGTGTGTGTGTGTGTGCTATAGCATAATGGAATCTAATAATAAGAATACGAGCACGCACACATACAAACATATATACACATACACAAACCTATACACACACATATATATATATATATATATATATATATATATATATATATATATATAAATATATATATATATATAATATAAATAATAATTGTAATCACTTTTATAATTTATTCCATAATTTATATTTTATAGTTAAAAGTATACGAAATTATAGTCTTTTTAAATACAGAAGTATACATTTGGTTATTATAATATATTATAACGTTAATTTATTATATAAATTATTTACCTGAATCTGTGATAAATAACATATAAAAAACAATAACCAATATAAAATTAAAAATATATTTGATGACATTATTAGAAGTATTCATTATTAAGATATTAATATTTCGATTTGGTGTATATTTTTTATGTTATTATGAATTACATTTTAATTTTAAAACAATAAATATTATTAAATTTAATTTTATAATTGTTGTTAACTGTTTAAAAAGAAACAAAAAGACTTTTAATTATGTGTTAAATAACCTATATGTTAAACCTAATTACCTAATAACTTGGCTTATATGTTTAACAAATATTTATTATAAACGGATCAGTATAATTTAGGTGATATATGTAGGACCTACATTGTAGGTGTGTGTAGATATGTGTGTATGTGTGTATATGTAAGTATTTGTGTATGTGTGTGTGTGTGTCTGTGTGTGTGAGTGTATGTGTGAGTTCGTGTATAGGTTAAACCATATTAGGTTATACCTAATTAAATAACATATATATATATATATACGTATACGTGTTTAAAGTATTTATAAAAAGTAAACCTATTTCTAAATATTGTGAAATTATTTATTATAAACTGATGTTTGATTCGATGTATGTATATGTGTATTTATGCGTGTTTGTGTATGTGTATGTGTATGTATGTTATTTTGGATGTAGTGACAGGTAGAGATATATATCCTAGATAGGGATGAGGAGGTAAGCATGATAATGGGTATACAACATGGATAATATAATTAGCTAGTATTAGACTATCTATTTTAGACAACTATAAATCTCCGATATAACTATATTCATCATCTGAATAATGTATATCAATATAACAAAAAGTGATGCAATCTACCTTCATTTATATTATATAGGGGAAAGTAACCTAATACGGACACTTTAACAATAAATGGACTTAACTTTTTATAACTCATTATTTGTATTCAAAAATTACAATATATTCATATTATATGATTATAGATATTATTGTAATTTTAAAATTTTATTTAATCTTTTAATTCCATAGATAACTGGGGTGTCCGTATTCGGTACCCATGTCCGAATACGGACACCCTATGTTATAATACGGACACCCATATACCACTAGATAAACTATATATTATTGATGAATCAATCAGACAAATTACAATTACGTTATTTATATTTAATTTTATGACAAATATATTGTAATTTAATTAGTTAATATTTTATTTATTTTTATTATTTTTTAATTAATAATACAATTTTGGTGTCTAAATAATAATTTTTTTAGAATTAGCTTATTGGTAGTATTAATATTATAACGCACGCGATTTTTATGAAAATCAGAATAGTTCATACGCTGTGCGTTGATTGGTTATAGGGTGTCCGTATTAAGACATTTAGAGTGTCCGTATTAGGAACTTATATGATATCTAGATATATGCTTATAACTTAATGAATATTTGATAAAAAATATAGAAATTAAAAATACAATTTTTAGAATGCTTTAGTTTTTAATAATATATTGTTATATTTTATATTAATACATTTATATATACTTGAGAAGGTTTTAAGTTGAATTTTTTTTTGATAAATTTAAAATCGTAATAAAAAAATCAGTTTATTGGATATATCAGCAATATTTTGAATAATAAAAAAATAAAAAATACTTTTTTAGACTATTTATATGATTATGAATATTTTATTCATTAAACATTTTTTTGTAGGATTTATAGTTTCTGAGATACCGAGAGTGTCCGTATTCGGGCACTGTCCGTATTCGGTTACTTTCCCCTAGACAAATAAACCAACAAATTAACAATTGAGAAATATTAAATGATTTTCGAAATATGTAGTTATTATATTTAAATGTAGGTTTGTTACCTAGGTCAATAGCTAATTGAATTAATATTATTCTTATATATATTTCCGTGATATTTATTGCATTTTTATTGAAAATATTATTGACCAATATATAAATAAAGGCTGCTTTGCAGTCAAATTTGTCAACAGGTTTCCAATATGGCCAAATCTATAGATATACTAGTAGGTAGGTACTAGGGATGTAAATGATGCCGAGCTTTTGATGCCGAGCCGAGACTATTGGTTTTTGATGCCGAGCCGAGACTTTCATTTTCGGAAAAAAAACGAGCCCATGCCGAGCCGAGACACTAGCAAAATGAGCCCGAGCCGAACCGAGACTTTAGCTAAACGAGCCCAGGCCGAGCCGAGACTTTAGTCAAACGAGCCGAGACTCTAGTCAAATGATCCCGAGCCGAGATGAGACTCTTACAAAACATAATCGAGCCGAAATGATGCTTTTTGGAAGTTACATTTTAAACATAATTTTTATATATTTATCCATATTTTTATTAATTTTTCCTATTTCATGTGACATAATATTAATTATATGTATCGATATGTGGCTATTTTGTTTAAAATATACTCAAATGTTGTTCAAAGATTTCATATATGTCATAATTTTAATATTTAATAGCATATGACTAATAGGTATGATAATATCTTAATTATTTGATTTCAATTTTAATCGCTATTTATATTATCTTAATACTTTTAATATTATAACGAAAATTCTTTTGATAACTAGATATTATTATTTATTTTAGTTTATACACTTTTTAAATGATAATTAACAAAAGTTTTTATAATAACAAGTAATATGAGATAAAAAATAAAATATGCTGTTGATATATTAAATAACAAAAAATACTTAAATCATTAAATACTTAAATCATAAGCAATTATAAATTAATTAGTTTTTAATAATGTCTTGAATGATGATGTTGATACACAAGTTCTTAAATCAATATCGAGCATGTTCCACTCGATAGTTTCCGCTATACTAAATTATCTGCTGTTGTGTGCCGATTCTTTTGTTGTGTTGCTTTTAATTTGAAGTAGATTATGTGTTATCTGTACTCTCAGACTTGAATATGGCTTTATTAATTTGGCGAGGTATGTTGGTGTCTTGTGATGATATGCAAAATGTGTAGTTACCAGTAATTTATAAATAATATGGAAATTAATTGATAGTAGGTGTTGTTGTCGCATCAGTTCAGTTATTGTATGATCGTCTATTGCTCTTGGTGTTATAACATATAACATATTGCTCTAGGTGTTATAGGTATTACTATATTAAATAGTTGTCCAATAAAGATTTGATTTAGCAATCATTTTCAATTTGATTTAAGCTATTATAATTTATAATTCTAATATTATGCAATTGATAGTTGGCTGATTTGACTTTTTGTGTTTATGACCATATTAAGATTATCATCAATACACACTCCTGGTAGTTATTTATGATACTTATCTGATAGTTTGTATTGTAATGAAATTATTTTCGTTTGATATACAAAACAATGATTCTGGTAACTGACACTAAAACTATATTGAGCTTATGAAAACTGAGACTAACAATTGAATAATGTCTTTAATAAGCCTGAGTTAATAACAATACATTTTATAGAGACTGAGACTTCATCGATGATTTAGGTAACCCATTCTGAGACTTAAACGATGCTATTGTTATTTACATTGAGACTGAATCGATGCTTTAGGTATTGAGACTGAGACTGCATCGATGCTTTGGGTAACCGAGACTAAGACTGCATCGATGCTTTGGGTAACTGAGACTGAGACTGTATCATGCTTTAGGTGACCGAGACTGAGACTGCATCGATGCTTTGAGTAACCGAGACTGAGACTGCGTCATGATTTAGATTTGAGCATCATTTACATCCCTAGTAGGTACCTAATAGGTACTACCTATACTATAGTATAGTATAGACTATAGACTATAGTCTATAGACTATACTGTATAGTATAGTATATACGAATACCAGTAAACTCGGACCAGGTAAACTCGGACCACTTTTAAGGTAAACTCGGACCACTTTTAAAGTAAACTCGGACCACTTTTTAAAAACATAAAGTAAACTCGGACCACTTATTAAAAACATAAAGAAGATTCGGACCACTTTTAAAATAACTATATGTTGTATATTTCTATAATATAATATGCTTTAACTTACTTCCACCTTATATAATTATATTATATCTGTTAAATAAATTATAAAAAGAGTCATTTAATATGATATTTTTGTGGAATTATATACTTAAATAGGTAAACATTTAATTTAAACTCGCACCACTTTTGAAGTAAACTCGGACCACTTGTGAAGTAAACTCGGACCACTTATTAAAATAACTTATATATTGTATACTTCTATCATAATAAATATAGCTTCTATCGTGGATCTCGTCGGTGATATATACCTAGAGTAATGTAAATATAATTATATACAGTGAAATTATACTTTTAACTTATAAGTTAAAGCATATTATATGTTAGAAATATACAATATATAGTTGTAATGTAATAAATAGTAGTAATGTAAATATAATTATATACAGTGAAATTATACTTTTAACTTATAAGTTAAAGCATATTATATTTTAGAAATATACAATATATAGTTTATACGGTTGGTCCGAATCTTCTTTATGTTTTTATTAAGTGGTCCGAGTTTACTTCACAAGTGGTCCGAGTTTACTTCAAAAGTGGTGCGAGTTCAAATTAAATGTTTACCTATTTAAATATATAATTCCACAAAAATATCATATTAAATGACTCTTTTTATAATTTATTTAACAGATATAATATAATTATATAAGGTGGAAGTAAGTTAAAGCATATTATATTATAGAAATATACAAAATATAGTTATTTTAATAAGTAGTCCGAGTTTACTTCATGTTTTTAAAAAGTGGTCCGAGTTTACATTAAAAGTGGTCCGAGTTTACCTAAAAAGTGGTCCGAGTTTACCTGGTCCGAGTTTACGGTACTCGTATATACCTACTCGTAGATACCTACTAGTATATCTATAGATTTGTGATATTGGAAATAAAACCTGTGGCATAGGTTTAATAAAGTTAATAACTTTATATGAAAAACAATCTAATATAATAAATCTATTGATTTATATTAAATAACTAATACTATGATATAATTGATTATGACAAAATCTGATTTTGTTAAGGAAATATTTAAAAGTAGGGGTCAAAATATAATAATAGGGAATAATTACTCATTAAAAAAGTCACTGGTATATATATATATATATATATATATAGGTATAAGACTAGTAGGGTTCTATACTAGTGGAGTTCTCTAGGTAACGTTTCTCTAACAGATATAGAAACATACAAAAACTATTAATCATGTATGCATACTTTGAGAAAAAGTGCTGAGATGAAATATTCACGCATGTCAGTCTTTACAGGAATATAGAATGTATTCTTTTTAGAGAACAATTGTTAACTATCGTATTGCATTTACCGGGGAAATACTATTATTAATGATATATTAACCTAGACCCTAGGCCCTCCCAGGTGCATACCTAATAGGATTATTAAAAAATATGATTTTTTTGAGTGGACAAATATTCAAAAGTGGAGGCAATTACTAACAAAATACCCCTTAACAATGGATATGAGGTGACTTATCTAGACAGAGTTGTATTCAAAGTTATCTACAATAAACTATTGTTTAAAGTTCAGTATATTTCGTTATATTCATTTGAACAACCCAGTAAAGCAAATTTGAAAATAATTGTAAAATAATTTATAATATTTGAAAATAATTTGCAAATGATTTTCGAAAATATTTTGGACGCATTTTTTTGCAAACTTTGAATATAACTTTCAATTGTGTGCCTATAAAATATTATTAATACAAGAATAGGCCTACAATTAATTTTTAAATCTTCTATCTTCATATACTATCAAGGTACCCATCGGTGTACCAACTGGATGTTCAACTGTTCTTGCATCCATTATATCCATGTTATATATAGATAGATTATAGCTAAGCAAGTTACTCTAAATAATGACATATAATACACACTATAGTCAAAGATTTTGCGAAGCAGGAAAATAACTTCGGAAAATCTTTGCTATAGTGCTGTAAATGGTAGAGTGGGGAAACTTGTACAGATAGAAGACCTATTCCAAACAAAAAATATTTTTTTCTACTATATAGTATATTGATATATATCAATAATATAAAAAAATAGTGACTATAGTACTATAGTAACCCAATAATAATATGGTTTTATGCCATATCATATTTTAACAATATTTTCTAAAATTGTATTTATTATAAGGTGTACTATTGTACACCATTAAAAGGTCAAATAAATTATTACAAGATTAAATATTTATATATTATATAAATAAAGTATGCATGTAGGTAGCCTATATATTATATACGATATTAATAAATACAAAATAAAAAATCCTCTGCAAATTAATTTAAAAACATTAAATAAAAAAACACCAGAATAGATAACTTGAACCACCCCACAATGGGTTAATTGAACCATTATTTGTATCTTTCTCTAAAACAATCGATTTAATTGGGTTAATTATATATAATTATTTAACTATTGTTATCATATATATATATATATATATATATATATATATATATATGTATGATATATCATCCCAAAATTGTTTATTCTACTTATGTAGCTCTTATAAAAATCACATTTGTGTAACATTCATTTCATTGTGTCAATACAATATACATAAGTATCTGAATTAGTATTAATTATATCTTGTTATTGAATTATATAGCCCTAAATCATGGAATAATTTATGTCTAAATAAATTATTATTCATAAAAATTTATATAAAAAATTAAAAAAAATATTAAAAAAACATCTTTTATCAAAATATGAAAATCAATTAAACAATTGATTATCTAATTTTATTTTTGTTTACTGGTATTATTTATTAAACCTTCATCTTACTTGTTTTATTTTTTTTTCATTTATGTTGTTTAGCTATTCTATTCCTTTTATAGTTCGGCATTCAGAATTCAAATCGTTTTTGTGATTTTTTTTATATAACTTTATTTTATATATCTTTATTTTTACACTTGACTTATTGATACATATTTTTTATTCTTTACATAATTTATTTTTAACTTGACTTATTGATACATATTTTTTATTCTTTACATAATTTATTTATATTTACATTTTTTACTCATGAGAATCTAACTTATCTAGAATATGATGATTGGGAAGTTCTCGAAAAAACAAATACATTTGTTTATTAACTTCTCCATTATTTCATGCTTTACAACATGAAATAATAAATCTGATTTATTTATATGATATACATTCAACTAGTTAATGATTTCAATTGCTAGTTCTATATATAATCTATAATTAACTGCATTCCATAGTATTTAAATAATAATTATTACATACATAGATATTCTATTAAGATTCTAATTATAATTAATAATTCTTATCTATATAGATTCTTGTTTTATCAAGTTTTCTATAATCAACTAAATATCTTGACATTATATAATTCCTCAGATATTTATTTCCTCATAGTATTTACCAAATAAAACAAGTATATCTAACTATATCTAAAAGTAAATTTACTTAAGATTAATCTAGTAAAACATTTTTTATAAATATCAAATAGTATTCGAGTATAATTAAATAAATTCTAATATATTAAATTTAAAATTATATCAATATATTATTCAAATATGAGCTGAATTTATAGACCCTATTCTTTAAAAACATACTTAAACTTACATATATATCTATTTGTAATACTTATATATTCCATTACCAGATTTACTATTACTATATTTTACCAGGGAGTACTCCCTGATTTTAATAACTAATAACAAGATCTCCATTATATAACTTTTAAATTTCATATTATTTTCCAATATTTTTGTTTTGTGAATATTTAAATAAAACTGATATATAGTATTATTATATTAGTTATTTTTTAGATAATGATTTACTAATGGTATATTACTGTATTATTTTATTTTCCTTTTAGCAATATTGTGATAAATAATAGTGATTAATTCTAAGTATCTTATTAATCAATAGTTTCTTATATTTGATTTAAACTTTAATAAATACTTACATATATAAACTTTAATAAATCCAATACTTATATATTTAAAATTAAAATTAAGTATCTTATTAATCAATAGTTTCTTATATTTGATTTAAACTTTAATAAATACTTACATATATAAACTTTAATAAATCCAATACTTATATATTTAAAATAAATAATATATTGAGGTAAAAGTATCTTAATAGTAACTTGAAATTGTAGATATACAACCCATGTGAAGGCAAAAATAATTTAATATTTATAAAAAAATAAAAACAAACAATATACTAACTGTTATGTTTTCATTCTACATGTTCATCACCAATCATATTTATATATCTGATATAGGGTATACAAATGTTGAATATTTAGGGCTGATTAAAATCAAAGCAAAATAATAAAATCAACATAATATGAATAATTATTATGAGTAACAAATAATTAAGTATATAAATAAATATATATATATATAATATTAATTAATATATTATTATAATTAATATATTTATAAAATTTCAGTATCAAACTTTTATTCATAAACATATATTCTATTTAAAAAACTAATCAAAATGAAAATTAAATGTGTATTATAGAATAAGAATTGATACTTACAGAGAATTAAATGTTAATCACTAGTTGCGAGTGATATAGCGGGGGATGGGGGGATGGGTGAGTCAGCTTATTACTAGTAAGCTAGTCTCAACGTAATAGAAATAAATCAACGTATAAATACTGACTATAGAAATAAATCATTTAAATTATGTAATTACATCTTCTCCTCACACCATTCGTTTTCTTTGCGTACCTAAAATTAAAATATAAAATTGTAAGAACATAAATATCAATATTATCATACAAAATATTAATTATATATAATATAAAATATACCTTATTTAACAAGATTATTAAATATATTTCTAATTTAATTGAATGTAATTTTTATTTTATGTGAAAATATAAAATAAGAATATTTAATAAATGTTACAACTATTATATAAACTATATTGTAAAGATTTAATATGTCTTATAATTAATTTAACTTTAAAAATAAAGAAAATCAATATTAACATATATAGATAATACAACACTAAAATAGATGATAGTGTCTGCTGTTATGCAATGATTATAGAATCAATACATATGATCCTATTACGAATATTCACATTGTTGAATGAAAATGTATATTTAATTTAATACATTTTATCATTTAATTATAATATATATATATAAAAAATATATGAATTCTACAATGTTATACTGATATAGTTATATTAGGATATTATAATATAATATTAAACATCGATTAAAATCACGCTATTATCGAAATAAGTTGTAGTGTATATATATGTAGAGAAAGAGTTATTTCTCAACATAAATGTACAGATACTGAGAAAACCCTATTACTGGGGAGTTGTGGGTCTTAGGTTAGGTGATCATTAGAATAGTTTACCTGCTCCTCTTCAGCTGGGGTGAAGTCATTCTTAATGTTGAAAGTTTTCCTTATCTCTTCCGGAACTTTACCTTTGATCATGTTAGCAACTGATTTACAAGTCACATCCAAGAGTCCCTTGATGTCCAGGTAATTTGCAGCCTAAATTGTCAACATTTGTTTCAAGTAACAACAAATAATATAATTGAGTTTTAATAAATATTATTACAAATTATTACAAAATATTAATAAAATTCATTACAAATATTAATAATACTTTTTTTTTAATATTTAATTTGAACAAATAATAACAAATAATAACATAATTAACATAATATATGAACATTTAATATAAAACAGATGAAATAATATTATTTTATTTAAAATATACAGTAATACATTTTTTAATATTCAAATAATTTCATTAATTTTTAAATAAGAATTATGGAAAGAATTGGACCCACTTTTATATATAACTATTAGCTTACTAGCTTACTTCACATTATTTCTTTCAAAATATATGCACGATATTCAATTAATGTTAAAAATTAAATATATTAAGTAACCTAGCTATAAATCAGAATAAATAACAAGCCCTTTTTTGGTATGATTTTGGCATTACGGCGGCATAGTAGTAGTAGTAAGTGTAGTAATAGTATTTATTTATACACAAAGATTAATATAAAATTCTACAATATGTTTTACTGTTTGTCGAACAGTTTACAAGTGTGGGTTCCCGGATGATTTAACGATCATCCGTAAAAATAATATAATAAAATAATATAATAAAATATAATAATAATATAATAATAATATAATAACACGATTACATCTCAAAGAGGGTTAGATAAGTGGTATTTTAATGGGGAACGTTTAAATAGCTCCTTGAGTTTATATTTGAAAGTGGCTATTGACATATTTTCTTTGCGTATGGATTGGGGAAGTTTATTCCAGAGAGTTGCACCTCTCCAGCTAAATCGCTTGTTACCGTACTTTCGTAGTCGTGTAGTCGGTATGTCAAGTCTATATGTTTGTCTCAGTTGTCTGTTAGTGGTATGTTTGTGAAGTAAAGTATGTTAATTATGAGGTTGAGTGGTTTTTGTAGTTTTGTAAAGTATAGTTAGTAGTTTAATGTTAATGTTGTCAATTGTAGGTAGCCAGTTTAGTGATTTCCGTAAGTTCGTAATGCTAGTAGTGTAATCTGTGTTTTTTAGATTAAAAATAATTCTAGTAGTTCTTTTTACTAATCGGTCAATATTGTTAATAACTGTTTTGTTTTCTCCGGCTAGTAAAGAGTTACAGTATAGTAATCTGGACATTATCAGTGAATTTGATAAAATTATAGCTGTTTGTTTGGTTAAGTATGGTCTTAGTTTTTTTAAATTATATATATGAAAGGAAGAAGTTTGTTTCATTTTACTGATATGTTTAGTAAAGTCGAGTTTGTTAGTAAAGTGGAAACCTAAGTATTTTGTATTATTAGTCGGTATTATATTTATGTTATTTATATTTATTAGTGGAACTGTAGTATTGATCGTGGAATTGGTTGTAAAGTTGATGAGTTCAGTTTTTGTTGGATTTAGTAATAAATTATTTTTTGTAAGCCAAATTTGCAGTGAGGTTAAACATGATTGTAAGTTAATTGAGTGAATGAATTGGGCGTGTACTTCTATGTCGTCAGCGTAAAGATTATAGTTCACGTGTGGGAAGTTAGTCAGTAGTTTGTTGAGTGGAAGTAAATAAATTGAAAATAGTATGGGAGAAAGAGTGGAACCCTGTGGGACTCCATATTTAATAACATAAGGTTGTGACAATGTTTCGTTTATTTTAATAGAAAAACTCCGACCCCGGATAAAGTTTGAAAACCATTTGATAGGTATCTTCCCTATACCGATAGATCTAAGTCTTTCTATTAAAATGTCAAAGTCGATAGTGTCAAAAGCGGCAGATAAGTCCAGTAGTATCAGTTGTATCGGTAAGTTGCTGTCTAGTGATTTGTATAAGTCGTCAAAGAGTGATAGTAGTGTCGTTTCTGTACTGTGATTCTTGCGGAATGCGTTTTATCTTCTGTCTAGTAAGTCGTAAGTATTTAAGTATGATATTATTTGTTTGTTTACAATTTTTTCTAGAATTTTAGAAAGTAATGGAAGTTGAGATACTGGTCTATAATTACTCAGTACTTCAACATCTAAATCTAGTTTTTTTAAGTAAGGATTGATAATTGCGTATTTTAAATTGTTGGGTATTTCACCAGTCATTAATGAAGTATCAATTATCTGTTTATAAATGGGAGCTAGTGTAGAAGCCAGTATAGAGATTATAAATACGATAACTATTAATTAAAAATAATATATTAACACATGCATTAAAGTTATATCATCAAAATATATATTGCATATACTTCATAATAAATTTATAATAAGTAAATATATTTCCGTTAAAAATAAATAATATTATTTTACAAATTCCATATTTTTAAAGTATTAAGCTATAAGAATAAAATGGATACCATATTAATTCATGCCATTCATGTATACAATAGTAATAAATGTATAAATCTATATTATATGTAAGTTACAATATTTATTTCATATTATTTGCATGAATCAACTACATATATACAACTACAATATATTAATTAAATGATGGACAATATTAATAATATCAATTATAATATTTCAATTAAATTATAAAAGCTATTATATTTAATATTTAACTCACATTTTATTAAAATAAAATCAAAGTATGTAATTAGATGTAATTTGACAATACAAATATCATTAGTCACATTAAATTATATGTTGCAAGTTATAGGTGAATATTGTTTACATTTTATAGATATTTATATTAAAATAAATATGTGTAACATAATAGTAGTAAATTAATTATAAAAATATTATTTTGATATTGGAATATAAAATATTTTAAATATAATTAAAACTTTTAAATTTAATTCCTGGATATACTTGTCATACTTGAATATACATGACATATTAAGTATTTATGAATTTCAATTGTTTAATGCATTTTATTTTAAAACTAAAAGTTCTAGAATATTTAATATTTGTATTAATTATATCATAAAAAAATCATTATAATATTAAATATTATATACTTAAAATAGATAAATATTGTATATATTATTATATATTTTTAATATAGAATTTATTGAAAATTACAAAATATAATGAATATATTAAAAAAATTATATCAATATTAAACTATTTGTATTTTCTTAAATATAAAATAATTCAGAATAATTGTATATTAGGGAAATAAAATATTAGATACTAACAAGAATTAATTCAAACAGAGTTCCCTGGTCTACCTTCAAGAATTCGATGTCCCATGAGCATATATCATCGGTTCTCTTCTCCTGAATAATTCAAACATATTATTGAAATGAATAAATGATTTTCTGAATGAAAAATATGTCACTGGTGAAAATGCTTCAAATTCAAATTACACTTATATTAGTTGATATATTTATAGGAACTAAAAAGTATAATAGATTTTGAATCTCACATGCAACCTTAAAATATAAAATATAGATATAATTTCTATTTCACATTTTATTGAAAGTAAGTTTTCATTACAATCCTATATATTGAATCAATTATAATATTCAATGTTAAACGTTTAATCACACTTATGAAATAAATAAGGAACATCACAATACAATACATTGATATAGGCATTTAAAAACATATTTTGAAATGTTGTTTACATTTGAAGTATAATTCAGTGAATAATATAGGATTACTATATTCATTTCAATGAGTACTAATGAGAAGATAAGTTACTCCTAATCGCACTGAGAAGATATTTTCTTCGCAAAATCGTTTATATATTCTACATTTAACTTGTCATGTTTATTATTTAAAATTATATATATGCCCTTTAGAAGAAAACATATAAATATTATTATAATTAACAGAAAAAAAAATTATTATTAAAATTCTTCTAATAAATATTATTATTATTATTATTATTATATAAATTATGTACATTTTTAAATATAAGATCTTATATCTAATATGTATTATAATAATTGTGAAGATGTAGGTCTAAACTAGACCTTGTTATCATCATCTTCGGGGGGCATCTGATCGTCTTTGTGATAGGTACACCAGTGTATGACCTTCTTCAGTATGGCTGCGTTAACATTAGGTAGAGGTACAGATTCTTCATCGTTCTCCTCCATGCCGAGATCTATTGCAACGATGTTAGATGATGATGATGATTGTGGTTGTGGTTAATATGTTAGTCTAGTTGCACAGGTGTTACGTGATAATGCTGTACTGTATGGCATGATGATAATGTAGACTGTAGCATGTCTAATCAGAGAGAGATAACGACTATATACATATAAATTTAGGGAGCTACCGAATGGTAAATCTAGTTTGCTATTACTCGAATGATGATGATGATGATGATGATAATCAATATGAACAGATAGACGATAGAGAGAGAGAGAGACAACATAGATATATATAAACACCTTCGAGCATAGTTTTGATAGTTACGGACTGACGAGCGATCTCTACGTCAACATCGAATATTTCTCCATCGGAACTCTGTAGTTTTATGTTCGGCATATTCTGTATAAATTTCTACAGTATATTAAAAGCCCTGCTAAAATTTCATATGCATTGAATAATTATTATAATATTTATATTCTATTTATTAAATTATATAATAAATAATGTATAATTTATAAATACATACATTATGATTATTATGATGGTATGTTATGAATTATATGAATCGGAAAATAATAACGAATATCAGAATTAAATTTTTGATTATGAACCTGAATATACAAAAAAATCAAAAATAACGAATACTAAATATTAATTAATATTATTGAAAAAAGTAATACATTTGAAATTGAAATAATTCTAAAATTATTGATTAAAATTAAATAAAATAATGAAAAAGGTGAAAACTGGTTTAAATTTAGAATTTTAAATTTAAATTTTGGTTAAATGATTTATTATTAATTCAAACATTTAATATATAATTATTAAAATATTCTAATTAATAATTTAATATATAGTGATAATTAAGAAAATAAAAAACATGTTTTAAATATGAATAAAAGCGCAATAATATGTATAATAGGATATATTTGCATTAAATTATATATATATATATATAGATAATTAAAATAATTACACAAGATAAAGTTAATAAGCATACTATAAAGTTTTTCTAATAAATTGAAAACCTATTGTTTTAAAAAAAAATTAAATATAAAAGATTCTATTCTAAAATTTTAAATATATATTAAATCAGACTACTTTGTTAAATAAAAAGGTCTTTAAAATAAAAAAATTTTATTTATAAAATAGATTTTGTTATATATAATATATGATATTTCAAAATATTATAGATTTAAAACATACATAAAGCATAAAAAACGTAATTTTAGAATACTGCTTATTTCTAATAAAATAATGATTATATTATAACACTTTTTTCAATAGTTATAATTTATCAATTTGAATTATTTAAAAACAGTGTTATCAATAATATATTTATTTTCATATCAACTAGCGACCTGTTGGTTTTATTGTATCAATATCATTGATTGGACGTTGACGTTATTCTAGAATATTACCATAGCATCATTTAATTATAAATAATATAGATAATTTTTAACATCAATTATATCAGAATATTTGATTTTCTTATGAAATTTACTATTTCTCCGTCAATAATTAACTAAACTTAGTCAAATTTTCACAATATGTTTAATATTATATATATATATATTGTATCTCATGGAAATATTTTTAATTAGATATAGAGTTGATAATAAAATTAAATAAATAAATATTTCATTTTGATCACATTTTTAACTTTTATTTAAATACTAATATTTTCAAAACTAATATTCTAATCATTTAATATTTCTGTAGAATAATTAACATAATATATCTTAATGTTATGAAATTTAAAGTATGTAAAAATCTTAATTATTTCATGAGTTATTAAATTTTCAATAATAAAAATGTAAAGACCGTGAATCCCCTTAATGCCAACAATATATCAGCGATATTGCTATACCATAACTTTATATATATATATATATAACTTATATAGAATTATGATTACGTTAATTATACTTAAGTATTATTTATGCATTATTAATAAAATAATATATTTAATAAATTATCATTAACAAAATGTTTATGTATATAATATGTAAATAATGGATAACAAATTTAAAAAACTAGTTAAAAACCATTTTAAACGAGCCATAATAAAAAGTACATTTTTGTATATCACTATATATATATATATTTCAATAATATATAATCACTTCTGAATTTCATAGATCATGACAGGTCACACTAATTCGCTTATTTATAAACATCTCTGAATTACATTAACATCATTGAATTAGATTACGTAGAGCGGTAGGTAATATGTTGCAACATGAAATAATGCATCATGTATTATATATTGTAAACTATACAATGTATATATTTCAATAATGGCATTATTTGTTAACCAAAATAAATATAAAATATTCCTTCTATTCCTAATTTGTTGAATATAAATTCCATTGAATTTAAATGTAAGCACCTATAGCTTAATGTACATTGAAAATTACTAAAAATGGCTTATATTATAAAAAAATTCATAGAAATCACTTAATATAATATTTGTTAAATGTATATAATTAATCTATTATAATTATTATAATATACAGTAAATATTAGATGTGTGTATAAATAGTTGTTTAATTTTGAAAACAAAATGTTATTGAAATATTTGAAATAAAAGTTAGAAGTTTAATTGTATATTGTATTTATAATATCAATTTGATATACAATATTAATGGTATATGTAAAACTAATACATTTTGTATATGAACAAAGACTGCTATCTTATATTTTAAGAAACATATATTTTACGCTTTTAAATTATGTTCCAGTACATATTTGAATTTAATATTCAAATCAATGCAAAAAAGCGCTATTTAATAAACAGTTTAATATATTGTGTCTAAATTATAATACACATATATTTGTCTATTTTATGAATTCTATATTTAGTTCACCAATAGAGCGTGCTAATGATATCGAATTAATATCTGAATATAGAGTAAATGACTAGTTTAAGAATCAACCAAACTATTGGTACATCGGTCAATGTCATGGTCATTTCTACGGTCATAACTATTGGTCCACCGGTCAATTCTATTTTTAATATATAATATATAGTCACTATAATAGTGAAATTAGTTTATTGTTATTTATTATATTGTGTTGGTTTTGTTATAGTGTTATATCTTATTATAATATACACCAGTGTGTCATTTACTAGTTATTATTTTTATATTATATTATTACTCTAATTTATTATTATATATTATATATTTGCTTATACAACTATCAATTATCATTTAATAAAACTCTAAATATTAAATATCATTGTTTTTATCGGTTAATATAAGTTATATAATAACCCAAATATAATACTTATATTCTAGTCTAACTAAACCATTCTTTTTATAAAAATCGAAATGACTGGTGGACCAATAGTTCTGACCGTATTACCGTATAAATGACAGTATTGAGGTCATACAATTAGCGTGGAATTGACCGGTGGACCAATAGTTTGGTTGATCCTAGTTTAATATAGGATATTAATCATTGTACTATTCAAAGTTTATATGTGTATAAAACTCGGGATGAATAAGTTATATGTAGTTGTATGATGAATAAGTTTATATACAAACAATAAATAAGTAATATTGTCCTTTAGTAATATAATAGTTTTATATTTAGTAGCTCCCCTATAGCCTATAGTGTATATAGTTAAATTATATAAACTATTGGATTTAGTATAAATAAATTAATTTATATTCTAAAATTATTTTTAAAATAGATAAATTTTCTAGTGTCTTCTGAATATACTAGAAAACGTATCTTTGAGAATAATAATTAATTAATTTATAAATTCGGTATAATTATAAATATAATATTAAACTGTAAATTATATACTTTGGAGTACAACAAGTTTGAGATGGATAGCAGACGGCATTCCGTGATATTATTTGAAATTTCAAATTGAATTTGGAATATTATAAATGCAAAACTATTGTAATCATTTGTTTAATATATTAATGCACATAAATTTATTATAATTATTACATTAAAATAATCATAATGTATGTGTATATCATATACTATATGTATTTATATTATTTATATTAAATTATTAATAAAATTATAATAATTTGTATACAATATTTATTAAATTTAATAAACTTTATAATTATTGTTCATAAAGTGTGTATATAGACACATATTTAGAAAATAAATTACAAAATTTATATATGTAAAATATAATATTATTATAAAATAATAAATACAAAATATTTAATATTATTTGTTAGTAATTTTTACAAATTTTATTATTTAATAAGAATTTATAATAAATGTAATAATAAAAGAATATTGTAGTTTTTTAATATTATTTTACGATCGCTAGATATACTGGAATATAATCTAGATATATACAATTAAATATAATTGATTATTAATCTTTAAATTCATTATATTATACTATTTAAATAAAATAATAAACCTTTAATTTGTTTACAAAAATCTTGTTACTAAATTTGGATATCACGTGCTTATGAGAAACAATTACCAAAGTTACTATTATAGGGTAGCTTCCACGAGTATACAAAATTAGTAATACCAAAGCACTTTGGTAAAACTATATTTATAAATGTGTATTTATATTATATAAATTACACATATTTATCACTTTATATATAGTTTTATTAATATAAATAATTGAGTTATAAAATGTACAATATTACAATAAAGTCTTTGGTTTCTATTCAAGGGATTTTATAATTTTGACGATTCATATAGATTTATTTTTTAAATTCAAGTAATTAATTTTATTTGTCTTGAAATTCTTTCCCATGATAATTTACATTTTAATTTATTCATAGTTTTTTTTAATACATTTCTTAGAGATTTAAATATATACAATCTCATGAAAATGTCAAGCATATACTACATATATTGTGGTATATATATTTAATATATACCAGCTCCCCTAATAGTTTTGGTTAACACTTGGGCTAACACTAGTATCACTTATAGTATACATTACTGACAATTGGAATAAAGCCTCTGTAGCCTAGAGTGGCTTCATTGTTTTTATAATTCCCATACTCATAGAGAATGAAGTCACTTCGTTATCTATGCCCATACTTATCTAAAAATAATTGGATATATAATAGCCATAGGTATAATAGAGAATATATTCTCCGATAATCATACGAAACAATCCAATGGGAGACAATCCAATACATATAGACATATTAAAGAACGACTGCGATTGTGAAGAAGAAGACGAAGTAAAAACACTGATGATGGAAAGAGATTAATGGAATGTAATTTCAAGATCTGGTTGAGTGAGAACTCTACTAAAGTAAGCAAGTAAGATAATCTAATAGGTTGCGATGTTGGACTAATGATTATCAATAAGATATAGGGGAGAGCGGGGCAGGTTGAGCCAGTTTTTATAAAAACACATGTATCTTATAATGTTATGAATATATTTTAATAAAATAAAGTGCATAAGATAAATATAGTTTATGATCAATTAAAAATATTCATAAATCAGTGTAATGATAAATAATTAATTATATAATTACATTTTAATTTTTTTTTAATTTGGCTCAACCTGCCCCGTCTAATGGGGCAGGTTGAGCCACGTAGAAAAAATGCAAAATTAAAGATATATTTAACAAATAAACATAGTTAAAGTTATATATTTATATTTATTAGTTATTTAATAAGTATATGCACCAAGATTAATATCAAAACTAATGAAACTTTTAAGGCGAGAGGTTATATTAGGAGAGAGGTTAGATTCTCTATGTTTTAATCCAGCATATAAACGAATTATTTAATTATTTAAAATAATTACTCAATTATATATTTAATTAATTAGATTATTATTATTATTTAAATAAGTCATTAATTAATTAAATAAATTAATGAATAAATATGTTTAAAGATAAACAGGGCATATTTACCCTATGGTCAACCTGCCCCGTTTTACTATGGTCAACCTGCCGCATATCACTAGTATATATAAAAGTAATATAATTAATTTGTGAGTGATAATTTTTTAATTATTTATTTTATAATATATAGTATATATATACAAATAATATATTAAATATACTTTATTTATATACCATTAATACTGCTATGTTATTACAAAATATATAATAATATCAAAGTTAAACTTACTGTCCCACTAACGAGATTTGCATAAAATATTAATAATTAAATAATATTTTAATTAGTTAAAATAAATAATTGTTGAGTTATCATACTAATGCTAAATATAATTATGTATACATGTATTAAAAATTGCATTAAGATATTTATTAATAGCAGAAATAATTGAGATGGCTCAACCTGCCCCTATGGTCAACCTGCCCCGATCTCCCCTATATATATATATATATATATATATATATATATATATAATATATATATATATATTTTGAATTAAACTTAATCTTTATGTGTCATAATTATAGAATGTATATAGTTATATTATATAACTTATATAATAGTTATATAATATATACAAAGATTTTGCTAAGAAAATATAATAGGCATGCAACGTAATTTAGTAATACCCGATGCCGCTGCTAGCAGTATTATCGAATCACTGAAATATATTTAGGTTTGGCTCTGTTTTCATTGTTCTATTAAAATTACATGACATATAAATTAGATTTTACTCACCAACTATATACTCATAGCATTTAAAACATACATATCATATTTGTTTTTTATATATTAGTAATGGACACTTTCAAGTTTTCATCATATAAATACTAATTTGAAGTATATTATTTAAATTTTAAAAGTGTTTACTTTGTATAGAAATTCGAAGTACACAATGTCGCGTAAAGAAACCACTCAAGTGCACTTAAACATGTTATATCTTTCCTTAGAAAAATCTTTGATATATAGGTTAAATAAAATATGTAATTAAAACTCCAACTGTAATAATTATCACTATATGAAGTATACATAGACTATACAATTATGATTTAAACTAATTACTATCTGTCTACTAAGTTTTAATTAGTATAAAAAAGGACAGTGGTATTAATATATATTACCAAAGACCATGAGTTTGGTATTATTAACTTTACCTAGGTAAAGTTATAGGTTATGCCGGATTAGCTATTCCTCTGATAGCCTATCAGATATACAAAAATAACAATATTCATTATCCTCAATGATTTCCCTGTATAATTTACTTAATCTTATTTTTCATCATAATATCTTAACTATAGTATTTACTTATCTATAGACATACAAGTAACAAATAAATTATTCAAAATCAATAATATACTTATTATACAATAGTAATATTGTACTAATATATATATAAATATATAATTTAATTTCCAATGTTAATACCATCGATATAAAGACAGTTTCTTTATACTTAAACTTTCTTTATATCGATGGTTAATAATTTAATACCTATTATCACCATTCGACAATCATGTATATATACTCTAATAAAAACATTAATTCTTCTTCTTCAGTACAACATTATTTATAGATAATAATAACTTAATAAGAAAAAGGAGATTACTTTAATGAGAAAAATAATAATTAACTGTATACAACTATTACCTAAATACCATCATCATTCAAACACATTACCTTAAATCATAGAATTAATTTTAATACAATAAAATATGAAACTATATTATATGTATATATATAGCAATTTAAATTATTATTTAAACTTTATCTCTATTATATATTCCTTAAATGAAAAATAATTTATAAATAAAAAATTAGATGTACGGACATATATTTGAATGTTTTATATTAATTACTATAAATAGGGGTATCGTCATAAAAGTGGGTATATAATATCTAATATCCCCCCCACTTTTAAAAACTATAAATTATTGTATTCTTTATAAATATTATATTTCTTCTATTAAGTCTTTGTAGTATAATTATATCCAACATGTATTTTTATTGTGCAACCTAATACAAGTCAATCATATTAAGCCCTCTACAAGTTATATTATAGATTTATCTTCTTCGCAGTGTATGGTAATAATTTATGAGACTAAGATATCCCCCAATTTTATTCACACTGTGACACCCCTAACTATAAATATATATATATATATGACATGAGAATTTCTTCAAGAGTAACATTTACATTTTGGATTTATTTCACCACAACAAATATTTGTATCATGTCATTTAATTTATACTGTTCAGTATTAGTTTCTAAAATTAATTTGTGATCATTTTATAATAATAAAATAACAATGGATATCTAACAATGAATGTGAACTCATCTATTCTCTAAATTCACAAAGAATATTTTGTTGACATCCAATATATGATTATCCTAAACAAATAAATAATAAATGACACTTCAACAAAGACATAAGCTCTGGTACATGTATTCTTTTATTATTATATGCTATATATTAAAGTTTACTTTAAAGAACAATCAGGTAAAGGTACATATAAGAACTTACATTATTATACTTCAATGAGTGTATGTAATTATTATTTTATTTGAGTGACTATACTTATGTTCATTATCTTCATTATTATAGACTACACAAAATGTTGACATTATGTTTATTTTGATTACAGGTAATGTAGATACTAAAGATAGAAGATATAATTAAAATTAGACAGTATATTATCTCACATATAACATTACTTACATTAATTCATTGGATAACCGTATTTATTAATTTGCATTCTCTTCCATGGAACTTAAGATATAGTATATAAAGAATACATACAATAGTTTATAGGTCAATGGCTATTAGGATATATCAGCAAATTTTTCAGAAGAAATCCACACATTTGATAAAGTGTCAGAAGAATTGATATGAATGAAATTATACAATATGAGTAAATCAAGACTTTTCTTTTTTTAGTCATATGGAATACACATATATGTATATTATATTATTGATAAGTATATATATATATAATATACAATTAGGTTTGGTTTATAAATTACAAATAAAATTTATTATTATTAATATAAAAAGATATTAATATATTAATGATATATTAAACATAATAAGAATAATATTGAATATTGATACTCTACATATTAATAGTATTCATAATTATATTGATAGTAATACTAGTTGAATCTACGATATAAAATCTATATCTAGTGGTTGTTTAACTTTGATAAATGCGAGGGTGATACATGGGGAAGTAGTTAGGTAGTGGTAGTAGTAGTAGTGGTGGTGGTAGAGGTATATAAGTAGTATCCTTATACTGAGAGGATATGGCAACTCAGTTTAATAGAAGTGGAGATTATCGTGGATTTACATGGGCTCGATGAAATTCATAATACAAATTATATATATATATATATATATAATATACATGGGATTGATACATATGCTAATATAAGATATATACAAGACACAGTACATGTACAGTACACATGATAATAGCTCTGTTACACTACATACTACACAGCGAATAGTAGCACAATACTGTTAAAGTACCAATCGGAAGGTAGGGTAAGAGACCTGGGAGAGTGTGAGGTTAGAGGGTGTTTTAGAGCCACGATTAGAGTAAGGTTTAGAGTGTGAGGTTTAGAGAGTGAGGTTTAGAGAGTAAGGTTTAGAGTGTGAGGTTTAGAGAGTAAGGTTTAGAGTGTGAGGTTTAGAGAGTAAGGTTTAGAGTGAGGTTTAGAGAGTGAGGTGTTCACATGCGATTAATGATGGCCATCAGAAGTTCTTGATGACGCCGTTCCGACTCCTTCTCGACGTGTTCGCGGAACTGAAGCTCTTTCTCCCTGAGACGAAGGTCAGCCTCGCGAAGTATTCTGTCTCGAGCGCGATCCCTCGCTTCGATGTCGTCTCGTTGCCTAGCGGATAGCGATGTGTGAATGGTATGCGATCTTTTAATGATACGATCCGGTACTTTTAATAAGTTATCCGATCTTAGACTATTAGCTACCCTAACCCGATCTGATACTCGTACTTTTTCAAAATATAGTAAGATGTATACTTTCTAAACAAAATAATCTAATAAATAATTATTATTATTATGTTAACTTGAATTGACTTAAGAGTTCCACATAAGAGCTATGCAGATATAGAGATTAAATGATTAATTAATTATTCCCCAATAATTCATATTAAAGTATATATTTTCATTAAATTATAATTCATTGAATTATAATTATATTTACATTTAAGTATTTTTACTATTACATTTAACTATTGCTAACGTTTTATTATTGAATCATATAATTATAACTTAACATAATTTTAGAGATATTTATTAATAGAAATTTGCATTTAATTCAAGCAAGCATAGCAACATGTACATTAATTTAATTTACTAATTATTTATTTTATGTAATTAAATAAATACTAATATACAACTATTTATAATATGATTTTAGTGATTATAAAAATAATAAAATTATTTTATTATTATTATATGCATATTTAATTGATATTATATGTATATCTTTGTAAAAAATATATAATATATTATTATAAAAATAATAAAATTATTTTATTTTTATTATATGCATATTTTATTATTATTACATGATTATTTCTATATAATTTACTAACCAGGATAAATCTAACACCTAATAGGTTAGACATAAGGGACAAATGAATCTTACTATTAATATTTAAGTAATATAAGATAAATAAAATACACATAATAACATTGAGATAGAGAGAAATAGAGAGGTAACGCCGGGAAGCGTAAATCGATGTTGAAAGCGGCAATACAAAATCAGCCATTTTGCGGTGACCAAATATTAAAATATAATATTCTTTTGATCATAACTTTTTTATTATTAATATATCAAAAAAGTAAAATATGAAACTTATATTACTTTTTTATCCTCTTTCCAGTGGTATTAATAATTTTATTCTAGCTACAAAATAAAAAATCAAATAGGTCATTTTGCGGTGACCAAATTAGATTGACGCTTTCCGCATGTCAGATACCTTGACAGATACTACTCTATTTCTCTCTAGCCCTATGCATAATACACTGGCTACCATTTATACTATGGTGATTGTAATAAATCAAATAATTAATAATATAAAATAATAATAATAAATGTTACTCTATCCGAGGAGTATTCTTCTATTGAATACTTAATAACTAGGATGCCCTTGATCTAAATTTATCAAATAAAATCATCAAATGCTAGATTGGTATATTACATTAAATGGAGCATTCATTATAGGTTGTTTGTATTGAAATTCACAGTGTGTTGAGAAAATAGAGATATTATTATTATAACGAAGACATCATTATTCGAGTAGAATAATTCAGATATATTATCTACGCTGAAAACACGCTGAGGTTTAAGGTATCGCTAAGGTATTAGTTAAGGTATCGCTAAGGTATTAGTTAAGGTATCGCTAAGGTATTAGTTAAGGTATCGCTAAGGTATTAGTTAAGGTATCGCTATTTCACATTATCATAATACAAACTAATAATAATAATAATAATAATATTTTAGAAGAAAGTATTGATTATATTGTATTCTTGTTTATATTATATATGAATAATTGTTCCTTCTAAAGGGCTTCACAATAACAGTGTTGTCACCCATGACGCTATTGCCCTACCTATAATAGTTCAGTAGGTTATCTTGTTGCTTCTGATGGTCGAGATGAGAGTCTCGCTGATTTATCTTCATAGACTCCAGCAGGTCTATACGAGAATCACTGAATTCACTCGCTATGTCTACATGTAACAGTGGGTGAGTAGTTAGTGTGATCGGTTCAATAATACAATGGATATACACTACGAAATAGACATAATGTGTGTTATAAAAGCTACGATTATACAGCTTAAAGCTGAGGTCACATTTTTGAATAATCGTTTATATTTGTGAATAATAATCGTAGGTTTTATATGAAATGTGTTAGAAGTTTGCTAATATTAGTAAATGTGGTTTTCCAAACAACTATTCACGTGGCCTTGATTAAAAGTAGGTTTCATAACAATATAGCACACACTGTATTTATATAGATTATAGATGATATTATTAGCTCATTCGTGTAATAGCCTATTACTAATAGGTGCAATAAAACAATAGATATGTTCGCTGGGAAATAGAAATAATATGCTTTAAAAACTCTTAGATAGTTAAAGTGTGGATTACATTATGATATCCCTCACTATATCTATGGATAATATGGTTTATCAGTATATTTACTAGACAATCATATAATTAGTGCAACCATCACTGCATGTATGCTATGAAATAGTAATAACTAAAGCCTAAGCCTAGCTAGGTAACGGTTTAGGAATGCATTCATACCTCCACCTCACCACACTAACAATAGACGCATGTAACCTATCCGTTACAGTCATCACAACCACAATAGTAACCGATGATTGCATTGTTGTTCCTAGCAACGCCCTCTTGTGATCGATGTCTGCGATACGTCTGTTTATCCATAGCACCGGACGAGGAGTCTGACAGATTAGAGACGGAGTAGCGATCTCTCTGAGAAGAGGAGGTAGGGGTGGTGGACAAGTGCTGATGGGGCTGCTGCTGATGGGGCTGACTCCTTCGATGCGTTATCTTGTTCTCTTCGACGGGTACACGGAACTCTCCTGTATTGGCTCTACCACCACCAGCGCTACTGGACAACGGGGGTATTCTGTCCACACTGTTGGTCAACCTCTGCTGGGGTATTCTGTCCACACTATTGGTCAACCTCTGAGGGGTCGGGGGTTTAGCGATGGGTACTATATCACCTACGTAGGTCTGCTGTTTGTGTAGTAGTGACAGTGGTAGTAGTCTTGTACCGCCCTGCTGCTGCTGCTGGTGCTGCTGCTGGTGGTGGTGGTGTTCAAGTGGGGTCCTCAACACTTCTTGACCGTCAAGAGAAGCGTCGTCGTCGTATTGAGCGGTCATCGCTTCAGTGTCCAGTTGACCGGTGTTGTTCATGTGGGCCAGAGAGAATGCGGGTACGCTGGGTTCGGGGATAGGGTAACAGTTGATACGTTGGGAGGGGTCGGAACCGGGGAACAATGGCTGCTGGGATGACAGCGATGGGAGGTCCTCGTGGGTAATGAAGGCGGGAGGCGGGGGTGCCTTACTCTCGTGCGATACCTTCTCTATCTTGACGGAACAATCTGTATGGCGGGGGGTGTCGTGTTACAGCTTATGATTATTGGGGGGTCGGGTTACAGATTATTAATACGGGCGATAATAGAAAATATTCGCTATTGTTTTGAAGAGGAAACATAAATTTATTCTAATCAATTATTATTTATTACCTTAGCTTAATTTAACTATTTTAGCTTGATAAATAATCAACGATTATCCTTAAATAATTACTATAATAGTAAAAATACATTCTTTTAAGGGGGAATTAATAAAGTTGTAATTAAAGTGATAATTAGTAACATTTTCATTAATACAGTTGTAATGGATAAAGATTATATATAAAAAGTTAATAACAAACATTGTTATAGTGCATGTGTTCACATCATATTTACTTAAACAGATGCGTGTTCACTTATGCTCTCAATAGTATTGATGCAACATGAATAACTGAAGGAATAACAACACATTTAGCTCTAGTAATAATACCACCACAAGGAGAACCACTGCCACAGGTGTTATCAATAGTATCAAGTAGTGTACACGATAATATACAGAAGTTAAATTCAGATATTTACTAGGTAAGTGACTACCAAAATCAGGATAAGCCAATTCCACTTATATATTGAAATATGAGGGCTATATAAATCTGATCTAAAGAATAATTAGTAGGAGTAAATAGTTGTGAATGTATCTTAAAAAATTAAACAAATGGATAGAATAGGGAGATCAGGATATAAATAAATAGATCAACAATTGTTGCATTGCGATAAATGATAATAGATAGTAAGTGGAATATAATTATTGATGGTTAAATGTAATTAGTTAATATGAATAAGCTTCCATCTAAAATATATAATCACAATATCATACTAATTGTAAAGCGCTGTTACATGAGCAATCTATTCCAGCAATTTCGCAATGGAATTCTTAAGAATTCCAGTTTCTAAATTCCCTAGCGGTATCAATTTTAGGTTGTTCACATGAGCAATCTATTTTTTCAGTAGAATACTTAAAAATACATACATTTTATGTACTTATGAACTTAATTCATTATATAATCATAAAGTGGTAATATATATATATATATATATATTCATAATTTAATAATTATATAAGGGATTATATAATACAATTATAATTATTAATTCATTAGTATTAATTATAATTATTAAAAATAATTATTTATTAATTAAACGATCATAAACGCTTACAAAACTTAATTTTAATCTCTTATAATCTTAAACGATTATAAATAGATTGACCCCTAGAAAGGTAAATGTGTATGCATTAATACTCGTCAGTATACTTGTGCATGCGTTTATTTACCAATTGCATAAATTGTAACATTACTAGAATAAATTCTGATTAGAACATTTATCAATAATCTCAGAAAAAACACAGACTGTTAAATTTTGGCAATTCTTAAGAATTCTATTGTGAAATTGCTAGAATAGATTGCTCATGTGAACAGCGCTTAACATATAATTCAAGTATAAGATGAGTTTCTATAATAATTATACTGCTTCGTAAAAGTGAATCTTGTAACAACATAATTATAGATATATTTCTATCGACTAGATATTACAGATATATTTCCATAGACGCTAAGTGACGGAACGAACTATTAGCAACGATCATAGAAGCGCCGCCGGCAGCGTTATTCGTGAACTCTGCCTCGAGTTCAGCGACCCCGTAGTCGCTATTGACGACGACTGCTGCGGAGAGTTTCTGTCGGTGGGGCGAGGGAGCCACTAGGTTAGCTATGGCTTCGATGTCGCCGAGCTGTGATGGTAGGAAACGGCTCATCTCCATGTAGTAGCGGCAGCGGTAGGCGTGGTTACCGTTGAACACGCATTGACGGTTGTGCTGGTTGCACTGTTCGGTAGGGCGGATTGATTAGTATATACAGATATATAGATGTTGATATATAATAATAATAATATGTATTTATTGAAATCATAAATATATATATTGAATACAATACCAATAGCGAAATAAAAATGGACCCCTTAAGAAGTCATAGACTTATACATGTTATAAATAACGGTGAAGGCTGTATATATATATATATATATATATATATATATATATATATATATATATATATGTTATGTACTTAGGTAGGTATGGGTAGATTTATATAGATATTGATTTAGGTATATATAGTTAGATTTATGTATATTTAGGAAGGTACATTCTGGAAGGTTTGGGTATCTTTTTACACAATTGATAGTATATCAATTATAGTTTACACAAAGCATGCGTTCCGACCTGATACTTATACTGTTGAACATGATTGATGTTCAAACTTATTATTTTTATTATACATTAGTCGAGTCCTTTCATCATATCCACGAACTTAAATGTAATATTCACTTATAAGCAAATAGCTCTACTGTTAAGGTATCCATGGTTTTAAAGAGAGCCGATCATTTATTTATGCAAAATTATATAAGATCAATTCTAAATATTATTTTAATAATATTGGTATGGAACGGGATTGAAACCAAGTCCTACTACCTGTTATACTTAAATACAAATTATACCACTATTTCTACATTGATTGATAATTTATTTAAAGCAAATACATTATTGAAATATATTATCGAAAGTATAATCATAAGTATCGCTCATTAATAAAATATATATTATATATATATATATTTATTGAATCATGATATTATTACAAATAACGGAAACAAATAGATCTCTCACAAAAATCTTTAATTTGTACTTATTATAAATAATTAGGGGATGGGATTACAATATAAATAAGAAACATTTGATTTTTTATATATTAAGTTTTTGACAAACACAAGAGAAAAATAAGAACTACTCAAATAATCTTAACCCACTTGGCGATACTTAATTGACTTGAAAATAAAATGACACTACCTGTAATTAAAACTTATAATATTTACAAGGGTAATTAGAATAAGTAACAAAGAAATTCCTAATTGTTCCTAACATTGATAACTGCATGTGTGGCTCAGATAGCTAACATATAAGCAGTAGGACGTGGGTTCAAGCTCCATCCGGACCATTACATTAGGTCTTAAAATATTATTTAGAAATGATCTTATATAATTATGTATAAATAAATGATCGTCTCTCGTTAAAACAATGGATGCCTTAACATGAGATGAGCTTCGAAAGGACATTAGAGCCATATATGGTTATAAGTGAAAACTTCATCTAAGTTCCTGGATGGGATGAAAAAAAACTTTACCTCACTACTTTAACTTTTCCTGTATAATGACTGTAGCTATGTAAACTTATACATTTGGCCACCCCATTAAAAATACCCAACGACATGAGTTAATTACTTACGATCATAACTATAAATTCGTGATGTCACTAAATCTATTTGAAATACTTGTATGAATAAATAATGCCATTATGAAATAAAACATAGGAAATATAATTCATCATAAAAGATTTAATATATAATATTATTGCAGCTTTAATATAATATCAAGATAATGGAAACCACGGAAACATATTTTAATTATCAAATAACAAAAATTTGAAATAGCCAGAGATTAATTCATAGTCCGGAATAGTCTTAGTTTAATATTAAAGTCCGATCCGAGTTCGATATATCATAAATGATACTGTATCAGTCTGGTTTCAATGACCTAAAGTCCGAAACCGGGTCTGAATGACAACAGTAATATATACATTGTATATATATATATATAATATTTACTACTACTACTATTACTACTACTACCACTACTACTAAAACCAGTAGAGATTTTGTAAATGGTTCCATAATTTTACTAAAGATTTCAAACGATTGTTACTAATTTTAATTATTTTAAATTCCGTTAAAAGATTTGATACATTCTCATAGTTTGTATTATAATTGATAAAATAAGTATACAAAATAAATGGATAGTTTATTTTAATTTTAGGATAAATAAAATTTCACATTAATATATAACAAATATTATTTATATTTGATATTGAGTTATAAATGACAAGTTTACACATTATATCTACAGACGGCACAGTGAGTCGTATAGCGCATTTATAATGTATCAAGGCTCACATTATGTGTGTTATATATATATATATGTATTTAAATATTTATATTTAATATATATTATACGCAAATAAAAAAGGGAAATAGTATTAATATGATATATGTTATATATAACAAAAGACTCGAAAGGGATATGTTATAACTCAATAGTTTCGGCTTTTTGAGATAAAAAATGTATATTTCATAATTTTCCTATGATCAAATGAATTAAGTAAGGGTGCGTATTTTGTAATCTTTTTTGCATCCCATTTGTACTCATGCAATGTAAATTCAGATGCTAAGTTGGTATGTTTGATATGATACGTCTGTAGTACAGATGGTACGTCGAAAATATAGTACAGACTCTGTACTATATTTTCGACGTACCATCCCAACTTACCATCTGAAATTACAGCAATTATATGAAAATATGTCATATTTATACATGTAATGGATAATACATTGGTATGTTACAAAAAATGCATCCTTAAGCGCTGTTCACATGAGCAATCTATTCCAGCAATTTTGGATTAGAATTCTTAAGAATTGCTAAATTGTAAAAGTCTATGTTTTTTCTCCGATTATTGTTAAATGTTCTAATCCGAATTTATTTTAGTTTTTGTGACAATTAGTAAATAAATACACAAAAAGTATTAATGCATACACATTTACCTTTCTAGATGATCAATCTATTTATAATCTTTTATGATTATAAGTGATTAAGATTAAGTTATATAAGCGTTTACGATCGTTTAATTAATAATTAATTATAAATATAATATATAATTCCTTATATAATTATTATATGTATATCACCACTTTATGATTATATAATGAACTTAAGTCCATAAGTTCATAAAATGTATATATATTTTTAAGTATTTAACTGCGAAATTGCTGGAATAGATGGCTCATATGAACACCCTCAAATTTATACCGCTAGGTGTTTTTGCAACTGGTATTCTTAAGTATTCTACTGAGAAATTGCTGTAATAGATTGCTCATGTGAACAGCGCTATCTACCCATTTGAAGTTCACAAAATGTGATATTTTGTTAACATGTAAAGTATGAGAAAATATGTCGTAATTTTGAAGATTTAATATTGAAATGTACATAACTTTGTTAATATTTAATATATTTGAATGAAATATTCACAGTTGTTTAATGTAATAGAATGAGTTGGTATACTTGTAGAATATACTAAAAATACTATATTGTACATTTATTATTTAGTATATTATCTAGAGATAACATGAACATTTTGAGAAATAATTAGAATTTGCTTAGAAATACTTACAATATTATAGTAGTAGTGGTAAGTTCAACCACTGGCATAATTAGAAATACTAAGTATTAATATAAATGGCATTCAACTTACTATAGATTTATACAAGTGGTATAATTATAAGCATTATTATTAGTACTAAGTTAAGTATTATCAGTGGATGTCATACTACTGTAGAACATTGATATTTCTTAATATTATATTTAATATTTTACTTTATAAAAATATTTTTAAAAAATAATTATAATATTTTCAATTTATTATCATCACTCATTATATATAACCAATAAAATTAACATATATAATATAGAATAGTATATGAATATTTAAATTAATAATTTTTTATATAATTAGCTAATAAAGTAATTAAATACACAATAAGTTATGTATTTAACATGTATAATTTGAAAATATATAAAATTGTATTAAAAAATTAAAAATACTACTTTGTCCTATTATAAAAGTGCATGTCCTAGATTAAAACTTTATTATAAATATATTGTTTAACATAATAATCGATCAATTCACTGTTAATTACGATTAAATTACTTATAGAAAGTGTAAATAATATTTATGTATTAAACTAATCTTAAATAAGTATTTATTATATTTTAATTACCTAGAATAAACTTAAATAAATGTTATCTTTTTAAAAAATTTAAATTAAGGATTAATGAAATCTCAAAAGATTGGTCATACTCATGTAATATTATTATAGATGGCTATATTATCTTTTGAATATTTTTAAAATTATTAAGGGGATGTGACATCTCCCATGCCATATCACAGTTTACCATGTAAATAGATAGGCAGCATATGGTTTATTAATAGTCTGAGGCAGAATTAAATTCATTGAATCAATCTGATTTTTTATATTATATTTATAATATATGCATATACATATATTTATAATATTTATTATATATAGCCCATTGTATATATATATATATAAATTACCATTTTAAATTGTTATTTATTATCATTGACTCTATATAAATTGTATTTTCACTATTATTAGAAAATAATATTTATGAAAGATATCTCAATGGTAATATATAAACAGATGTTATAATACAATACAAAATAATATTATAGCTATACTAGTTGTTATATAAATAGCTTTTATACATACACTGTTTGTGTGAATTCATTATTTTGAGAAAACAGCATTTGAATATATATGAA
>OZ025245.1:740000-852500 GCA_964019155.1 Osedax fenrisi
CGGTTTTTGATTTTTCATTATTTACTAACTATAGTTGTAATCGACTCGAAATTTCTCGATTTTTGATTTTTTTAACATATTGATTTATCTAATATAAATATTTAATTTTTGAGAAAAAATGCGAGTAAACCTAGAGTTCTCTATTAAAAAGTTGTATACGAATTTGGAACAATATAAGCCACTTAACCACGTCAAGGTATCGTATATAAAGTGGATTTTTACTCACTATTAATTATTTTTTACTATGATTCAAGATTGAATTATATCCATATTTTATATTGTTTTTAATACATAATTTCCAATATCAATTTTATTTTTAAACCATTCTGTATCTCTAATTTATGATAAATATACTATATTTTATGTTAAAAGTACATTAATTTGCCACTTTGTATTCTCGTAATATTAAAAAATAATTATAATTTATATAATATATATGTTTAAATATTTATCAACTATTATGAAAAATTGTGAAAAAACTACAGCCAATCAAATATTTTATAAATGTAATGAGACAGTTTTAATTTTAATTTTGAAATTTAATTTTAATAGACCCACTCGATAATTAACGTAAAATGAAATTGGAAATAAATGTTAATAAAACCGCAGCCTTAAAGTGAGTTTTACTGGAATTGCAACATCAAATTTCATTGGTGATATATCTAGCTGGTCCGAACTCTGATTCACTTATAATGTATGTAATTATTTCAATAAAGTCATATCTATTTTTGTATATATATATAGTATATTTTATAATACTTCCTTGTATACCACATTCCTAGTCATTCCATTATTGGCAAGAATATACAGTTGATTTTCATCTCTGGCCCTTGAACATCCGACATATAATTGACCGTGGGAAAAACACTCGGTTTCCAGATCTAATCCTACTACTTTAAAAGACTGTCCTTGAGATTTGTTTATAGTCATAGAAAAGCACAGTCTTTTAGGGAATTGTAGTCGTTTGAAGTTAAAAGGGTAATCGGAAGGTATTAGTGGAATTTTAGGAATCATAACTTGTTCTCCTTTATATTCCCCTGTCAATATTCTTGCTTCTATAATATGGTTTTTAAGATTGGTCACTAACAGTCTGGACCCATTACAAAGTCTTGGTGGATCTAAATTTCTAAGTAGAATAATTGGAACGCCAACCTTCAATTCTATCATATGATCTGGTAATCCTGGAAGATTAATAGAGTTCAGAAATTCTATTGGGTAATCAACAACGTCTTCTTCTTTCACTACTCTGTCGATTGACATATATAATTTTGAATCTCCAGGAAATAAATTCAATAAACGTTTATTAATATTACATACATTATTATTTTTGGGGGCAAGTATACATCTTTCGCAAAGCCAATCTTCATCTAAATATTTTTCTAATAAATTTTCATATATTTTTGATATCAATTCATTATGATTTTTTACTATTATTCCACATGGAATCATATCCATATTTTCATTTGTCTTTAATACCCCATTTCCAATATCTAATAGATTTTTTTCAAACGACTCTGTATCTCTATTTGTTGATAAATATACTCGCATGTTTTTTTTTAAAGTTAATTTTTCTATGTATTTCCATAATATTGATGTTTTTAGGCAGGCATTTATATGATCAGCTTTAGTTCCTCTTCGTACTACAGGTAAAATTTGTCTGAAGTCTCCGCTTAGTAATAATGTTATTCCTCCCATTGGTTTTCTATCATTTACTATATCTCTTAACATTCTATCTACTGCCTCAAGAGCATATTTATGTGCCATTGTGCACTCATCCCATACAATGAATTCACAGTTTCTGAATTGTTCTGCCTCTTTTGAATTTCTCTTTATGCTACAAATTGAATTTTCATTTATTTTTATAGGAATTTTAAATGTAGAATGTGCTGTTCTTCCACTTAGTAGTAATGTAGCTGCGATACCCGATGATGCCACAGCCAACTGCTCTTTTCCCGACATTTTATTCTTAGCTAATAATAAATTTATTAAGAAAGTTTTACCAGTTCCAGCTGGCGCATCTAAAAAAAATAATTTCCCTTCTTCATTAATAACACTCTGCAATATATTATTGTATACTATTCTTTGTTCAAAATTTAATTTATTCTCATCTATTTGGAGAATCCTATCATAGTTATGTTCATCTGGTATAGAGGATACCATTTCAATATTTACAAATCCGTATTTCTGTAAGGAATCTCCTCCCATTCTTTTAACTATTCCTTGTATACGTGCCAGAGATCCAAGAAAAATGTCTTCATTATACTCAATTACTTCTTCGGTATTATGTCTTCTATATTCCAACAAAATATCTTCGCTCATACATTCTCTATTTTGTAGCCATAATGATGGTATATCTGTTATTTCGCAGTGACAAATCATCATTGCGAATAATTCTCTTATTTTCATAGGAGATCTAGATATAGATGCTTCTTTTAGTGTATTATCCCAGTGTTCATCATCTTCTAATAGATCTAACATTGCACATGCCTTTTTATATGTATTACATATTACCCCATTAACTGTTTTAATATCTTGGAATGATACTGGTCCTTTCACAGTAGTTAATAATAGCCGAAGATAGAAGCATTCCAGATTCTTCGGATGTACCGTATATATTCTTCCAATGGTAGATGATTTAAATATCCCTTCACTTATTCGATCCCCCTGTAGTCTCCTTTTCCATATTTTATTTCCTACTTGCCAAGTATAATATTGCGGGATATCTTGATATAATAAATTCTTCGCAAAATTATCAATCCCGCATAAATCGAAGAAAGATGTAAGCATCGTCTTCGGAGGTACTTTAATACTTTCCCTAACATTTCTCTCGGTAAAATAAATTCTTTGCCCATTCTCTAAATGTACCACTAATTGAATAATGGCCGGGTATCTTTGATGTATTTGAAAATCTAGTATTCTCCATATTGCCTCGTTACTACTTATATATCTAGCCATCTGATATCTTTTTATCTCATCGCATTTATCAGTTTCTTCTAATTCAACTATCGCCATATCTGAACCTTTATGAATGTATTTGCAAATATATTTGATTGATTTTACGGAATTGCACATTTCAACATTGATATGTGCATTAAATAGTTTAGATAATAATGGGCAATAAGGTACAACCCATCTATTATCTATTTGTATTTCTTTTCCGTGTATCATTTTAGTCACAATTTGTCTGCCATTATTTGGTTGCCTTCTTATATACAATGGATAACCATCTCTATTAGTTTGTGTTTCTTCTATAAAATTCTTAGGGAAATTCTTTGAACATTTTCCATTACTCATGCAAGGAGATTTTATATTTAAATATCCACAAGGACCGTGAATCATATTATTCTTTACAGTATTGTATAGTTGTTCATCTTCTATATTTGGAATCTCTGCACTTATTATGCTATCTACTTGAGTTGGTTTAATACTTTCTTGTAACCAACTCAATAAATGGGCATGTGGTTTTTTTTCATGCCCCTTTTTGCCATTCGATTGTGTACATATAGCATATTTGCTTTCCAAATATATTAGTATTCTTCATCAAGTCCACTAATTTTAAAACATATTGTCGAAATACTCTAGCCGTTATATCATGTCTATGAATTACCTTTTGATTATTAAATATATTTTCTTTAATTTCTTTCCATTCCGGATTACAGGTGAAGGTTATAAATAAATCGGGTTTTCCAAATCTTCTAACATATGCCATTGCATCCTGTTGCCTTTCTCTCATATATCGCGGACTTCCAGTATATGAAGACGGCAAAATAACTATTTGTCCTAAATTGTGCGCTTCACCATCATTATTCATTGCATCTTTTACATTATCATAATTATCTGTCCTTAGTTGTTCCTGATTAAATCTTATAAATGCTAATCTTTCCCCTTCAATCTTAGCATACATATCTGTGGCGTATTGATGATATAATTCTCTAAAGTGTAATATTACATTATAGTCGTTCTCTCTAACCATTATTAGATAGGCATAATAATTCATGCAAGACATTTTTTTTCCATTTGATTGTTTCAGATTGATTCCATAACCCGATTGACCTTTCCAAAATATCAGTGGATACTGAAGACAATCATAAGATGGATGCGTTTCATTTATACGTTGTATTGTTGAATCTCTTTTATTTATAATGATATCTCTCTTATTAGTACTATCGACAATCATTAATATTGCTACTTCATTTGTTGTGGGTTTATTGAATCTTCTGGCATGTTCATATGTTGGTCTATAATTTTCTTTGATTACTAATTTAAAATTTGGTTCATTATTTCTTTCTAACGCATATTTAATTTCTTTAATCTTATCATTATTGTTATGTAATAAATCTTGTAGTTCTTTAAGCAGGCTATGTTGTAAAAATGGAAAATGTTCATTTCTTCTATTAACTTCCTCTTCATTATTGCCCATAAAATATATTTGCAAATATTTTTCGTCGTTTATTTTTTCTGGATAAATTGATCCTATTCTATGGTATACTTGTCCTTGTATTTTGAATGTCGGCATGAAGTTTTCTCTTATTATTTTCGATGCACCGAATGATGTCATCTGGAATGCAGAATTATAGTTACTAATATTATTAAAGAAGAGTTTAGAGTCTGGTGATCTATTAAATAATAAATCATTCAGAGGATAAGGTGGTTCTTCAAGAGTTTCTATCTGTACTTTACCTTGTTTACAACATATACCTTTAGATTCATTCTTGAATCTCTTCGCCTTACAAAATTTACATACCACATTCATTTGACCTATTGATATCCTTTGATCATTATTATAATCAGTATTCTTATTATAGTGGAATGCAGCTTTGTTCCAATCAATGCCAGATACATTACTTCGCCATATATTGTATATTCTATCTTTAACATTAATTATATTTGACGATACTTGCAATTGTGCATCTTTTGCTATTTTTAATCTTTTTTATTTCCAGTAGATTCTCTTTCTAAAGTACGCTTATTATTTATATTCTGTATTACTAATCGTTCGGACCTCATTTCATTAGTTTCATTCATAATATATCTTCGAAAGTTAACTTTTAATTTTTCTAATCTCATAATCCGCTCTTCTTCTGATTCATTTATATTACATATTCGAGTATTTAACTTTAAGTGTTCTAACCGTATAATTCGCTCTTCTTTTGTTTCATTCATAATATATGCTTGAGTGTTAATATTTAAGTTTTCTAATCTCGTAATCCTCCCTTCTTCTATTTCATTCATAATAACTACTTGAGTATTAAACTTTACTTTTTCTAATCGTGTAATCCTCTCTTCTTTTGTTTCATTCATAATATATGATTGAGTGTTAAAATTTAAGTTTTCTATTCTCGTAATCCTCTCTTCTTCTGTTTCATTTTTTATTCTTCTTTGCGAGTCTGTCATTTTAGTTTCTAATCTCGTAATCCTCTCTTTTTCTGTTTCATTTTTTATTCTTCTTAGCGAGTCTCTAATTTTAGTTGCTAATCTATTTGTCTATTATATTCAGTTTCATTTTTACGCCTTCTAATTGCCACTTCTCTCATAGTAGTCGATCTCACATTTCTATCCTGTGCACTTTCGTTTTTAACACATCTAGTTTTCACCTTTCGTGATAAATTTGACTTTCTTTTTGCTATTCTTATTAAGTAGTAAATTTATAAATAATTTTGAATATATACGTTAAGTATATAGTAGATGTATCAAATTTGTAAATTGTTAACATAACCAAATAATATGTTTAATTATACTATTAAATTATAATATTAATTAGTATACTATATATATAACGGTTATGTATATATAAATATTTTATAAACTTTAGTAACAATAAATAATAATATTAACTATATAAATAAAATAAAAATAACTACAAAATATAAAATTACTATGTTTAATTATACTATTAAATTATAATATTCATTATTATACTATATATATATATATATGACGTTTTTATATATATATATATATATATATATATATATATACATGTTATATAAATTTAGTAACAATAAATAACAATATTAACTATATTAATAATATATATATAGTAGATATATAAGGCTTACGTTTTTATATTGATAATTGTTTAGTAAATAAACTTTTTTTTTAATATCAATATTGCTTAGTTACAGAAAGATTCGTAAAATCTGTGGTAAAATAACTGACCAATTATATGCATTGTTATTTTTAAAATAAACAAATTAAAAAAATATAAATCTACTATATACTTAATGTATATATTAAATTATATATATATATATATATATATATATATATATATGTATATATATTTGTTATTATTATTATTATTATTATTATATATATATACATATATAAATATATAATATAATAATATTAACTATATAAATAAAATAAAAAATAAATACAAAATATAAAATTAATATGTTTAATTATACTATTAAATTATAATATTCATTATTATACTCTATATATAAATATAAATATATATATATATATATATATATATATATATATATATATATATATATATATATATTTAACACGGCTAGTTTTCACCTTTCGTGATAAATTTGACTTTCTTTTTGCCATTCTTATTATCTATTAAGTAGTAAATTTCTAAATAATTTTGAATATATACGTTAAGTATATAGTAGATGTATCAAATTTGTAAATTTTTAACATAACCAAATAATATGTTTAATTATATTATTAAATTATAATATTAATTAGTATACTATATATATATATATATATATATATATAACGGTTATGTATATATAAATATTGTATAAACTTTAGTAACAATAAATAATAATATTAACTATATAAATAAAAAAAATAACTACAAAATATAAAATTACTATGTTTAATTATACTATTAAATTATAATATGCATTATTATACTATATATATATATACATATATATATATATATATATATATATATATATATATGACGTTTATATATATATATATATATATATATATATATATATATATATATATATGTTATATAAATTTAGTAACAATAAATAACAATATTAACTATATTAATAATATATATATATAGTAGATATATAAGGCTTACGTTTTTATATTGATAATTGTTTAGTAAATAAACTTTTTTTTAATATCAATATTGCTTAGTTACAGAAAGATTCGTAAAATCTTTGGTAATATGGTAATAACTGACCAATTATAGGCATTGTTATTTTAAAAATAAAAAAATAAAAAATATATAGATATACTATATACTTAATGTATATATTAAATATATATATATATATATATATACATATATATATATATATATATATATATATATATATATATATATATATATATATATATACACATATATATATATATATATATATATATATATATATATACACAGTATACTGTTGCAAATTTATGAAGATATGGTATATCATATTTTCGCGACGTACCCCGGTTCTCGAGTTACCTCACCAGATACACACACATATAAATATATATATATATAATTAAATAGTTATCTGATTTATATATAGAATCCAAAGTAACACCAATATTTAGAATACATGAGTATGTATACTCCCGGGATGATTGGGTGACCGTCAATGCATTGTTGTCATGACAACAGTAGGACAATAATGATAGTTAGATGGGATATTGAGGTACGCATATTTAGAGTTAAGTAGAAGGTTGTTACAGAGAATCCATGATATGATAGTTGATGCACACTTAAATACTTGGGAATTATCTGTTAGTACATCGGAGGAGCTAGATAATAAGGAATATAGTTGAATATCATCATCGTATATGTGATAGTTGAAATCTGGAAATTGACCAATAATATCATATATATATAGGGGCGTCGAACGATATTTTGTATGGGGGGGGCTATTTATTTATATTTTATATTATATATCCTATTATTTATTACTAATATAATTACTAACTATATCTTATTAATATCGCATACCTCTTTAGTCTATAGACTAACATATATTAACACTTTAATATGCAATTAATACTATTTAATTTGTATAACAATGAGTAGGAATATATTAGAAAATAAATAATAAACATTACATAATTTATTATTATATAATATAATAGATTTTTATTTATAAATATACCCATCTCAATTGTGTGAATTATATTTTGATTGATATTTGCCAATACTAATGAATTGAATCTACTCTCTAGCATAGTAGATCGTAACAACGTCTTTATTATTCGTAGCTTACTAAATCCACGCTAACATAACACATAACTTGATGGGAAAACCAATAAAATTTGATCAAATCTCTTATACCAGAAAATATGTTTTGAATTTTAGAAGATTGTTCCATCATGAATATGTTTATCCTCATCAGATGGTATTGAACTTATTGATTGATTTGAACATATGGAAATTCGATCTTTCAATCGTTAATTCTTCATACATTTTGTAATATCACCTGTTTAGTGTAGAAAATTAATAGGATTAATAAGATTAATATAAAAAAAACAAACCTTTTTTCATGAATTATATTATTTGTAATAATGATTACTTTAATTTATAAGAATGTATAAATAATGTTTTCTTAGTATAAAATGTGGTTTTAATTTTCATCATTATGTAATCAAACAACTCAGTATATTTTATTCTGTAAATATTAATGATATAGTATATTAACATATTAACTGATAATATCTAATCACATTATTATATTAACATAACATTAATAATGTTATATTTTTTATCTAGATGAGGTTACCTACCTTACATAGTCTTTTGAACTTTCATTACTATTCATATCATACATATTTATAATAATTCATATTATATGTCTTATTATTATTCTCTGAATGTGATATACTTAGATATAGGTATATACTTAGAAAATTAAATTAGATATATTTAAAATAAAAATAAATTATTATAATATTTTATTATAAACATTTATTATAAGCTATTTTGTATTTTATGAAATGTTTTATATAATATGTTTATAAAAGTATGTTATTAACCTTGAATCAATATAAAAACTTGTATATATAAAATACTTTTGTTTCTATATCTTCAATGAATGTGTGCAAATTATTTCTATCATTATTCAATTTAATTAGAATCATCTTTACTATTTTCTGATCCTTTATGTTTATTTATTATTGATTTTTATTATGATTATATAAAATTATAATCATATATGCTTTCAAGTATATTTTTTATAAATGTTAGCTTCAATAGTATTTGTTGGTATCATGAAAGCTTTCACCTTCATATCCAAGCTTTCAAATATCAAACTTTAAATATTCATAGAACAAATAGTTGACTTATTCATATTTTTTAATAATAAATTTGCAATATATTTGTTGTAATTGGTAATATAATCTAATTCTTTATATTATTTCAGTGCATCGATTAAACCACTATATTGATCTAATGTTGTTTTAATACATGATTTTCGCAGTCCATCTTGTTGGGCATATTGGTTTCAATGTCTTTGCTTTGTTATTATTAGTAGGTATTATTAGTTATTATTAGTTATTAGTTATTATTAGTAGTATTCCTATTATATATAATCCGGAATTTGATTGTTTGTTCATATAATAATCCCACATCATGAACCACTCTCAAGGATTTTCTTATATTTATATTATTATCTAATGATTATGCTATTAAGTTTATGCGATGAGCTCCACATTATGTATAAAAAGTTAATGGCGGTCTATTCATTATTATAGTCTTTATACTATTATATTGACCAGAAATATTAGTTGCACCGTCATATGACTGTCTTTTTAATTTAGAAATAGGCAAGTTAAGATGTTAAACTTCAGATAACATTAAATTTGCTATATTTAAGTTGTATCCTCAGTCATATTGCATATTAATATGCATATTTCTTTAATTTCTAGTTTTTATGTCAAATATCGAACCACCAAAATGTGCTGCTCACTTCCGGATATATCTTAAATTCCATCACATTGAATTGAGAAACTTCCATTAATATCTTATAATCAAATATTTAATAATTCAGATTTATATAGTTGAATAATTTCATTCTTAATATCGCCAGATAACAAGTATCTCTCAGAGATTCTCTCATGAATATTATCATATTTCATAGATGGGGGGGGGGGCAAACAATACTTAGCCCCCCCATATGTTTGGTAACATTCTTTAGAAAATGTTTGTATTAACAAAGACAATATACTAGATTTAATATATATAACATTTAATAATACACATTTCATGGGGGGGGGGGGCAAAACATACTTAGCCCCCCCATATTTTTGAATGGGGGGGGTCCGATACCCCCGCCCCCCCTGTTCCGACACCCCTATATATATATATATATATATATATATATATTGCTATAGGAAGGAGGCTGAAAACAAATCCCGGAAGAACATAATAATGAAGAGAACGAGATTGTGTAGTGAAATTGCATATTTTCACGGATGATGATCGATTTAATATATAGGAAGAAAACCAGTTAGGTATGGTTTCACGTAGACAAATCATTTCTAATCTTGAGATAAGAATTGAATGGTTCAGGTAATCGAGAGCACTCGAAAGGTCTAATAATACAAGTTGACAGGATATATATATATATAGATATACAGAATACTGTTAAATTATTCTCAAGATTAGAAATGATTTGTCTACGTGAAACCACTACTATATATAGTATATATTGTTTAGTAGTTATTGTAGCACAGATTAAGTTGAATGACCTCGTCTAAATGAATTCTGAAATATATCATATATTTGTTATCAGCATTAAATCTATGCAATTGTATAGCAACAATCGTTAATGAATTTGACTGAGAACCGGAAGTTGTGAAATGTGGCTATAGTTATTAATTATATTGGGATCAAGTAAATGTTTCTCGAGTATTGGGGGTAATTATAGCATACTAAAAGAAGTTGGATGCTCTAATTAAGGGAAATAATGATAATATCAATAATATAGGGGGATAGAGTATAATTTAATTTTTTAAAGACGGCTAGGTTAATTAGGTCAGAATAATGAGAGTACTTAGTGATAAGATTAGATATTATGAAAATAGAAGAAATATAGAATTTAGATAATTAGTATGAAATTGGTTTACTAATACAGATGCACGGAATATAGTTAATTAATATGAGAGATGAAATAGAATAGCAGGTGTGTAGAATTTTATCAGTAAAATGATTCGCAAATTTATAGAATAATTAATTTTTTGAAATATTAGGTATATGATGTATCTGTTTTCCGAGAGTGGTGGGTGTCGACGTCAAGCGGACGCGTCCCCAGGTTGCGGATAGGGGAATGGTCTCGAAGAGGTTAGCTGCGAACTGAAATAAGCAGTCGCGGACAAAACGATACAACCTCTACTTCCTTGTAGATTATTGGACTGAGAAAGGCTAAGGTAGATAACCCTGACAGAAAACTGGGAACGGAGGGTTCCCTTAGGCGGTTATCGGTTATAACTGATTGGTATCCGGCTCCCTCCACCTGTAATTTTATTGAAAAAGTGTCTAGGTTAAAAATCTCACAACATACATAAACACAACAAATAGAGGGTGCGAACAATCTCCCGGTTAGACAGCTACATGTAACACGAGAATACTAAAAGAAACGGATACGATAGATATATTATTACCTGAAACAGAAATAATGGGAATTGACATTATTGGTACAACAGAGACTCATTGGACATCATATATACCCACGATATGGGAGAAAAATGGACATGTAATCATACACTCTCCCCGACAAGATGGAATATGTAGACAATTAGTTGTTTTAATCCTGAAGAAACAGTCGGAAGAGAAGATAGTGAACTATACATTTATATCATAACTTAAGCTATATCAAGCAGGTTACTAAAGGTGACTATGGAGTGGGAATCCTATAGAATTACATACTTTATAGTATACGCACCGGTTTCCAGTTACGATGATGCAACTGTAACATACTTTTTCGGCACACTACAAGATGAGATGAAACTCCCACCACCAACTGATAAAATAGTGCTGTTAGGAGATTTAAATGCCTCAGTAGGAAACACTATGCATGATAACTGGCCAGAAGTAGTACGACACAACCTCTACTGCCTTGTAGATACTTAATGGACTGAGAAAGGCTAAGGGAGATAACCCTGCCAGAAAACAGTAGTAGGACATTATGCTATAGGAACTAACGACGCAAGGGGGCTTAAACTGTTTCCATTTGTGTGCTACAAACGATCTATTCATAGCAAATTAAATTTTCAAGCATAAAAAAAGAGAAGATACACATGGATTTCACCGGATCGTACAGAAAAACAAATTGATTACATAATAATGTCAAGGAAATTAAAGTAAACCCTAAAAAACTGCAGATCATATCACTCAGCTGATATTGGATCAGACCACTCAATAGTGATTGCAAACACTGATGAAAAAAAATCAAAAAACTTTAAACACACTAAAAATAGACCTCCAAGACGTTACGATAATGACAAAATGCAATTACAAAATGAAGAGATATCAAAGAAATTTGCAGTATTAATAAAATGGTTAGCTACCCTATTAGATGATGACGATGATGACACTGCGATGCCAGACGATCTTTACAATAAATTAAAAAATATTGTACATACTACTGCTGAACAAGAAATTGGATATAAACAATTTAATGAAGTTCCCTGATTATCAAACGAAGTAAAAGAGCTATGTGCAGGAAGTAGAAAAGCCAAATTGCTTCTATTAAATAATCAAAATAACCTCGAGCACATAAATAAGTACAGAACATTAAACAAGAGAGTAAAACTAGCTGTCAACAAATAAAAATGATAATCTAGCTGAAAAAATATCAGAAATAGAAGAAAACTTCAAAAAAAATAATAGCCACAAATATTTAAACAAGTCAGAGAATTAGAAGGAAAGAGGTATAAACCTGTATTTTATATGAAAAAATCTCAAGTGCAACTAATGATGAAGAAACAAGATATTTTAAATATCTGTAAATCACACTTTGAGAAACACCTCAACACACAGTTTTAAGAGAAGCACTTTGGAAAATGATGATTCAGATAGTCATCCTTCATCAGTGCATCGAAATATGTTGCTATAATAAAAAACCTATATAACGATACAAACTGTGCAATAATTGCTGGTGGGCAACTAACAGACTGGTTCCCTGCTAATATGGGAATGAGACAAGGATGCATAATATCGCCGAGCCTATTCAATATATTCCTAGAACATGTAATGAAGGGCCTCACTTGCTTAGATAGAAATCTCCGACTGGATGATGAAATATCAGGTATTGATATCAGGTACGCAGATGACACAACTTTAGTAACGGCTGTTTTTGAAAAATTGCAAATAGCAACTTCAGAGCTAGAAAACGCTTGTCATAAATGGGGCCTAAATATCAATCCACTTAAATATGCAATTCTGACAACTGAAAACAAGGACATCAAAATCAGCAAGAATATTGTCCCCAAAGTTAACCAGTTCAAGTTTTTAGGCAGTCTCGTCCCCAACTGTCAAATTGATGTTCTGCAAAGAATCTCGATGGCATCACAAGCTTTTAGCAGACTGAGAGAGACAATATGGACTTCCAGAAACGTATATAAAAAACTCAAGATTAGCATCTACAAAGCCCTCATTCTTCCAATATCTATATACGGGTCAGAGACATGGACAATGAGGCAAAAAGAGATCAATTCCCTACCGGTTTTCGAAATAAAGTGTTTATGAGCTATCTTGCGAGTTACAAGGAGTGACAGACTCAGTAATACAGCGATTGGAAAATCACTGAACGTAGTTGAAACTATAGAAGAGGTAATTGTGAAAATAAAACTCCATTGGTTCGGCCATATAGCAAGAAGTCGAGATATGATTAATGCTAGCTATAAGTTGAACTTCACAAATCCAAGACCAATAGGACGTCCTTTAAAGAGATGGTCGGATGGTATCAGAGAGAATAGTGGCGTTCCACTTCTGACCTTGGAAAGAAGGGCAGGAGACCGAGAGGCCTTAAAAAAGCAAGTGAACATGTGTTCTGCAAGGGGACGCCAAGACCTATGCAACTAAGTCAAGTAATTCAAGTATATTTATAGACATTGGTGCGGAGAAAAGCTTACGAGCAAGGGCGAAAGAAGCATGAGGTTTGGATTTGAGGTTATTTATTTTACTAATATAAAATCAGACTTGGCTTTAGAGATTTCGGATTTATAGAACCTGCGATATGTAGAAAATATTGAGAGGTTGTTAGAAGAGGGGTTACTGTCGAAAATTCGTCTAGAAATTGTTGTATAATTCCCTTTTTATATCGTCCTAAAGACACACATTAATTAATTTATAATATTATTTTTATTTTTTAATAGGAATTAATAACATATAAGAAAATAGAATGTATATGAAAATTACAGTTTAAAATAATTGTTTTATATAAATAGAAACAAAATGTTTCTAAAATAATACATGGGCCCTGTGCCATTGCCCGATTTTCCTACCCCTTAGGCCTGCCCTTCTAATACCTTTAAAGGAACATTATCACTAAACAATGTGGTTATTAAGCTATTCCTTAATGCTATTCCATTAAGCTATTCCTTCCTCACTTGACTATCTACTTAATCACCACATTGTTTAGTGATAATGTTCCTTGATTCTCTCAGTTGTATTCGAAACTTGTGACAATACTACCATTATCACTCGACTGTCCTCTATTGAAATAGTATGTATTGATCTCGCTAGTTTGGTGGTTCTATATGTCAGTTTATATCACATTAACACATATTCACTTGTATCTAAACCTCGAGAAGTTATTAATAGAGTACCTAAGGATTATTACCAATAGGACCATTAAGACCACTATTCAATACCTACATCCTATAGTACCTATATAATATGGTATACTATGATATATAATGTTATACCCTTATTTTAAATGATTGATAACTACTACATAATATACTATACTTTAATACTTTATTAATATACTTATATTATTCTATATATAGTATAATATATATATATATATATATATATATATATATATATACAGAGCTGGTCACGATATTCAAAACATTTATAATAGATACAATTACAATTGCACACTTTTTTCTTACAATAGATACTACTATAAGTACTTTAATAAAAATCATACTATCTATAGATATAATTACAATTACAGAATTTTCTTATTAGATACACATATATTATAAATATATCCAATATATATAGTATATACTATATAGATATATATTATATCATATAATATATATATATATATATATATATATATATATATGTATATGTATATATATATCAGGGTATACGGTATATGTTATCATATTTATATAATATTACCCTTATATTAAATTATTATCATATATGATAATGGGTATACCCTTATAAGGTTGAGGATTTTTCAAGTTATAGACCTATATCTAAACTCTCTATATTTTCTAAAATCTTTGAATTTTTGTTGCAAAACAACTCGCTACTTTCATTAAATCTAATAACCTAGGTTATGACACCTGTCATGCAAAATCAACAATGGTTTAAATATAATCATAGCACTGAAACTGCCATAAATTATATTCTAAATTATATATTCATTGCAATTGAAGCTGGTTCTAAGATTCAACTACTTCTATTAGATGTATAGTCAGCTTTTGCCATTTTAACTTTTGATATTTTATCTCTTAGATTAGCTAATGTTGGTATCGAATCTTTAGCCCTACATTGGTTGAATTCTTTCTTCACTGACAGATATACATTAGTTGATCTGAACCTAGCTCTCTACTTTTCCGTGTTCCTCAAGGATCAGTCTTAGGTCCCTTACTATTTTCTATTTTTGTACAACCAATAGGAAACATAATTAGTTCTTCTAATACTCTTAAATGTCATCTTTACGCTGATGATATTATGATATACTCTAATCACAAATATAAACATTAGTTGCAATTAGTTTTCCTCGTGTGCAAATTTAGTCAACAGGTGGCTTCTATCTAATAGGCTTCTCTTAAATATGGCTAAGACTCAATTATTGAATCTTTCTTCATATGTATCTTCCTTTTCATCTATAAATATAGATAATCATATCATCGCGGCTTCATATGAAATTATCTACCTTGGTTTCACCATTGACAACAAACTCACTATAAATGAACATATTTCTTCTATTTGTAAGAAAACAAACTTCAATTTGTATAATTCTATTGTAAGATCTCTAGTTTTTTTCGACTGTTGACTATTTTAACTCGATATTATTTGGTTTATCTAAAAAATATTTAATGAAAATTAAACGCATTGATCATGCTGCTATTAGGTTAATTTTTAAACTACCTCTTAAAAATCATTCAAGTATTACCATGCGCCAATTACATTTAGTTATTCTAAAACCTATAAATATAAGTAAATTAAAACTGTTATGTATAATACATAAAACTTTACTCTATAATACTACTGTATATATTCGAGATTGACTCGCTCAAAACTTATATAGACGATCTATTCGCTCAACTACGGATCAACATCGTCTTAGATTTGAAATTGGAAACGGATCTGTATTATCGAAAAGAGCATTCTTATACAGCTCGACTTAAATTTGGAATTCATTACTAATAACTATTAGATCTACAATAAATCACCATTCCTTCAAAATCGCCCTAAAAAGTATCTCATTTCAGTAGTAGTAGTAGTAGTAGTAGTAGTAGTAGTAGTAGTAGTAGTAGTCATTCTCGTCTCGTCTCTCATAGCGTACGGACGTGTTTATTTTATGCATTAAAATTCTATAGATTCTAAATTTCTATTGTTTTATTTCGCGTGCTGATTTTCTATTGAATCAGTATGCCTATGCACTACATGTAAATCTGATCGTATACGCCTACATATACGTCTGAATATAACAAGATATAAGGTGCACCATGATCTGGATCACCTGACTGGAGGATCTCCCTCTGGTTTTCTCGCTTTGGTAGACTTACAACCTACCACCCATTTGGGAAGTTTAGTACAATATATTACAATGCCTTCATGCTATCAATGTAGCGTATCTAATGATGACAATGTACTCACCTGTGTAATATGCTCACTTTCTATACACCATAAGTGTCTATATGTTGCATCATGTATACCTGAAAAATGGCACAATAATAATACTCCTTCTAAAGCTGTTCTACAACTATTAAATTGTCCAAATTTCTCATTCACATGTACATCATGTATCACCACATGCAATTCTAATTCTAGTTCTAATGACACCCCATCTCCATCACCACCTGTATCTACACCTACCGTAACATCTCCCTCAATACCTAGCACTCTACCTACGTCTCTTAAATATATTGCTGATGGCATAGATGAGATCAAAAATATGTTATCTACAAATTCCTTCACATCATACGCTGACAAACTTAAAATATCTACTGACAAAATAATTACATCCAATACTTCCATTAACAAAAAATTCAATAATTTACAATCATTTACTGACTCAAAATCACTAGCAGTAGTAATTGAACAGCTATCATCATCAGAATGCAACACTAACTTTATAAACACTCTCTGTGCTTTTCTTGAATGTGATAGCCAATCAATCTCGAAAGTTATTTTTAATTATAATAGAGCTACTATATTTTTTTCAAATAAATTTGCTAAATCTCTTTTTTTATCAAATAAGACTATGATAAAAGACTCTTGTTATAATTCTATTTTTATTCGAAACTACGTTAATTTAGAGACAGTTAGACGTGTAAAAATGTTGTACCATGCCACAAAGGCTAATTTGATTAGTAATTGCAAATCGGTTTTTAATCATAAAAGTTCTGATTATGAATTACGCCAATTATTACCAAACTCTAACAGTGTTAACTGGAAAGGTGATTCGTTAAAAATCTCTACTTCGGATTTTGAAAGCTGGTCGTCCAGTTTTAAATCATATGTAAACAATATTAATGAATCTACTAGTAAAACTACTAATATATCTAATACCCAAACTAAATGACTAAGTTCCAATCTTACTATGTCACTTATCAACATTAGATCTCTAAATGCTAACAATCTCATTCTTTCTGATAATATTTCTGACTTTGATACTGATATTATAGCTCTAACTGAAACTTGGTTAACAGTTGACACCCCTACACTTTCTATTATACCAAAAAACTATCAACTTATTCATACACCTCGTATTAATCGTATAGGAGGCGGTGTCGGGATTTTATTTAAAAATACGATTAAACTTATATCTTCCAACCCTGTACATATTATTGACTGTGATACAATACTAGTCTCATTACTTATTTCTGGAGGCTTAACTATTAAATTATTTCTTGTTTATCGACCACCATCATCTACCTATCAGACATTTCTAGATAATCTTAATGAGTTTATCTCATCACTCCCTTCCTAATACGTACTAATACAATATTTCTTGGTGATTTTAACATCCCTATAAACAAACAAAATAAACTCTCTATAGACTTTATATCACTTATGCAATCTCATTCACTTCAACAACATGTAAATTCTTTCACGCATATTTCAGGAAATACACTTGATCTCGTTTTCTCTTGTATTAACTCGTCATTAATAATTTCTATTTTAGATACTAAACATCTATTATCTGATCACTATGCGGTGTATTTTACAGTAAACTACCTAATGCCTACTAAACCCATTAAGAAAACAATTTATTATCGTAATATATCTAACATCTCGATTACTAACTTTCTTAGTGACCTTCATGTACTTATTCTCAATGATCGAAATGACATCACTATGCTAAATCTAAATAACTGCCTCTCCCACCTGTTAAGTACACATTCGCCACAAAAAACTAAACATATTATTGACACTAATAATAACCATTGGTTTAATTCCGAAAACATAAGAGCCAAAAAACACTTGCGTAAAGCCGAGAGATGTTTTTCCAAAAACCAAACGGAAAACAATAAAATTGCACTAATTGAAGCCTCAACTACCTTCAAAGAATCTATTAAAATGGCCAAAATATCATATTACCACAATAAAATAGTAAACTGTGGAAATATAGCTAAGTTACTGTATAATGTGAGCGACAGCCTTATGGGAAAAACTAAAGAGAAAATTCTTCCTGATAGTATTTCTTGTGATCTATGCAATCAATTTTCTTCTTTTTTCACAAATAAGATTGAAATAATCAGACAGACTATTTACAATCTTATTTGTATTGCACTACCCACTTTACCTTATACACCACCATCTATTTCCTTTTTATTATCTTATTTTACTCCACCATCTACTGACTATATTGAATTACTCATTCTATCATCTAAATCTTCCTCTCCCCTTGACTCCATTCCACTATCTCTTATGAAAAAAATTGCACCCGCACTTTCTATATATCTTACTACTATATTTAAAAATTCTTTAAGTTATGGCACTGTCCCAATTGACTTTAAACATGCACTAATATCACCTATTCTCAAGAAAAATAATCTTGATAAAAACTCTCTATGTAACTACCGTCCAATTTCTCAACTCTCTACTATATCTAAAATTCTAGAAAAGGTAGTTTTTAAGCAATTAATATACTATCTTGAAATTAATAATATCATTGACCCTTTTCAAAGTGCCTATAGACCTAACCATAGCACTGAAACGTGTTTAAATCATGTCATCAGCAATATACTTAACTCACTTGACACTGAATCTCCTATTCAACTTTTGTTATTAGATCTATCAGCAGCGTTTGATACCCTTGACCATGACATTCTAACTAATAGATTACGTGACATAGGTGTTGATGGAATAGCACTTTCTTGGCTAATATCATTCTTTAAATATCGTACCTTTGCTGTGAAAACCGGCTCTTCCATCTCTATAACTAAACTTATAACTACGGGTGTTCCCCAAGGCTCAGTTCTAGGCCCACTTCTATTCTTAATTTATATTGCGCCTCTCACTAATATAATTAAATCCTACCCATCAATTCATTATCATCTTTACGCCGATGATATACTTTTATACACATCTCTGTCTCGTCATTCTACTTCCAACAGAAATGATCTCTCACTATGTGCTACCGAAATACGTGCATGGCTATTGAATAATATGCTGCTGCTTAACGCTTCTAAATCTGAGCTAATCAACATTCCGGAAACATACTACGATTTCCCGGTGATATCTGTGAATGGTATTATAGTAGAACCAAGTAGTTCTATACGATATCTTGGTTTTACAATAGATGATGACTTAACCTTTAAGAAGCAAATCAACAACATATGTCAACGTTCGAATTACCAGCTACATATGATACGTAATATTCGTAAATATATCAACAATGACCTCTGCCGAATACTTGTTAATTCATTAGCAATGTCACCCATTGACTACTGCTGCTCTATCCTTCAAGGTTTACCCGAGTGCCGAATTCGTCCTCTCACACGAATCATTCGATCATCTGTACGTTTGATTTTTAAACAACCACGTACCGATCACTCTAGCATAACGTTGAAGATGAAGTCCATCAAAATGCTATCTATGAAACAAAGAACATTATACAGACTACTTTGTATAGTACATAAGTCGTTACTAACCGCTAAACCACAATACATCAATGAGATGTTAAAACCTAAATTATCGACTCGAACCCTCCGTTCTACCGATGATAGATATTTGCTATCCTCTGACAGATGTCGACTATCGCGTACTCTAAATGGAGCTTTTGTTTATTCTGCTCCGTTAAACTGGAATCAACTTCCTCTAAGTATCCGTATGATTTCTAATCATGATGCTTTTAAACGTAATGTTAAAAAATATATTCTAGCCATGCGCTGATTAATTTAAATTGTTTTTGTTTATAATGTTTATATTTTTTCGTTTCTCTCGTTTAACACTTGCCAGAGCATTTTCATGCTAACTTTGAGTGTATAAATAAATCGTATTGATTGATTGATTGATAGTAGTAGTAGTAGTAGTAGTAGTAGTAGTAGTAGTAGTAGTAGTAGTATTAGTAGTAGTAGTAGTAGTAGTAGTAGTAGTAGTAGTAGTAGTAGTATTAGTAGTAGTAGTAGTAGTAGTAGTAGTAGTAGTAGTAGTAACCTGTAACCTGTAACCTAATGTTTTAGGCACTGCCATCAACATCATCAGAAATTTTCGGCCGTGCATTAAATGTTGACTAGTTGTTATTAGGATAAGCCAAAGAGAAAAGATATGTCTTAAGCTTATTTTTGAATAACGTGGTTGATTGAATAGAACGAATGTTATAAGGAAGTCTATTCCAGGCTATAGGTGCAGAGATTGAGAAGGCTCTCTTTTGTTTTATGGATACATTACGCAAATCTGGTATGACTATAGTATACTTGAGGCAAAGTCGTATTGGGCGTGATGATGTATAGGGAGTAAGTAGAGTATGTAAGTAGTCAGGTTGGCTGTGATGAGTGGCATGATGGGTTATCATACATATTTTATATATTATTCTGTATTTAATTGGGAGCCAGTGTAATATTTTCATGTAAGGTGATATGTGTGTTCTAGAGAATTTATTTATATTGTATATGAGTCTGACTGCTGAATTTTGCAAAAGTTGTAGTTTATGTAGTAAATAATCCGGTATACCATTAATAATCGAATTACAGTAATCTAATTTAGGTAGAATAAGAGATGTTATAAGTAGTTTAGCAATTTCAGTGGATATTGAAGGTCTAATAATTTTTATAGTGTATAATATAAAATTTACTGATTTAATTATATTGGAGATCTGATGTGTAAATGATAATGTGGTGTCTAATATAATTCCTAGATTACGGGCTGATCTGGAGTAAGGTATACAATCATTACCAATATATATATTTGGAATAGTGGACTTATTTGATAAAGAAATATGGAGTGCAATGGTTTTTGAGCTATTCAGTGAGAGAGAGTTTGAGTTTAGCCATATTCGTATATCCTCAAGGCAGTTGTTGAGTATAGGTATATCTTTAGTAGGGTCTTTTAAAATCATATATACTTGTAGGTCATCTGCATAGGAATGGTAGCCAATATTTGGATATTTATTAAAAATATCAAATATTGGGATCATGTATATATTGAAGAGTATTGGTCCGAGAACAGATCCCTGCGGTACACCATGATGGATTGACCGAGGTGTGGATGTCAGAGAATCAATCTGAATAGAAAAAGATCTATTTTGAAGATATGATTTGAACCATTCAAGAGCAGTAGTAGTAGTAGTAGTAGTAGTAGTAGTAGTAGTAGTAGTAGTAGTAGTAGTAGTAGTAGTAGTAGTAGTAGTAGTAGTAGTAGTAGTAGTAGTAGTAGTAGTAGTAGTAGTAGTAGTAGTAGTAGTAGTAGTAGTAGTAGTAGTAGTAGTAGTAGTAGTAGTAGTAGTAGTAGTAGTAGTAGTAGTAGTAGTAGTAGTAGTAGTAGTAGTAGTAGTAGTAGTAGTAGTAGTAGTAGTAGTAGTAGTAGTAGTAGTAGTAGTAGTAGTAGTAGTAGTAGTAGTAGTAGTAGTAGTAGTAGTAGTAGTAGTAGTAGTAGTAGTAGTAGTAGTAGTAGTAGTAGTAGTAGTAGTAGTAGTAGTAGTAGTAGTAGTAGTAGTAGTAGTAGTAGTAGTAGTAGTAGTAGTAGTAGTAGTAGTAGTAGTAGTAGTAGTAGTAGTAGTAGTAGTAGTAGTAGTAGTAGTAGTAGTAGTAGTAGTAGTAGTAGTAGTAGTAGTAGTAGTAGTAGTAGTAGTAGTAGTAGTAGTAGTAGTAGTAGTAGTAGTAGTAGTAGTAGTAGTAGTAGTAGTAGTAGTAGTAGTAGTAGTAGTAGTAGTAGTAGTAGTAGTAGTAGTAGTAGTAGTAGTAGTAGTAGTAGTAGTAGTAGTAGTAGTAGTAGTAGTAGTAGTAGTAGTAGTAGTAGTAGTAGTAGTAGTAGTAGTAGTAGTAGTAGTAGTAGTAGTAGTAGTAGTAGTAGTAGTAGTAGTAGTAGTAGTAGTAGTAGTAGTAGTAGTAGTAGTAGTAGTAGTAGTAGTAGTAGTAGTAGTAGTAGTAGTAGTAGTAGTAGTAGTAGTAGTAGTAGTAGTAGTAGTAGTAGTAGTAGTAGTAGTAGTAGTAGTAGTAGTAGTAGTAGTAGTAGTAGTAGTAGTAGTAGTAGTAGTAGTAGTAGTAGTAGTAGTAGTAGTAGTAGTAGTAGTAGTAGTAGTAGTAGTAGTAGTAGTAGTAGTAGTAGTAGTAGTAGTAGTAGTAGTAGTAGTAGTAGTAGTAGTAGTAGTAGTAGTAGTAGTAGTAGTAGTAGTAGTAGTAGTAGTAGTAGTAGTAGTAGTAGTAGTAGTAGTAGTAGTAGTAGTAGTAGTAGTAGTAGTAGTAGTAGTAGTAGTAGTAGTAGTAGTAGTAGTAGTAGTAGTAGTAGTAGTAGTAGTAGTAGTAGTAGTAGTAGTAGTAGTAGTAGTAGTAGTAGTAGTAGTAGTAGTAGTAGTAGTAGTAGTAGTAGTAGTAGTAGTAGTAGTAGTAGTAGTAGTAGTAGTAGTAGTAGTAGTAGTAGTAGTAGTAGTAGTAGTAGTAGTAGTAGTAGTAGTAGTAGTAGTAGTAGTAGTAGTAGTAGTAGTAGTAGTAGTAGTAGTAGTAGTAGTAGTAGTAGTAGTAGTAGTAGTAGTAGTAGTAGTAGTAGTAGTAGTAGTAGTAGTAGTAGTAGTAGTAGTAGTAGTAGTAGTAGTAGTAGTAGTAGTAGTAGTAGTAGTAGTAGTAGTAGTAGTAGTAGTAGTAGTAGTAGTAGTAGTAGTAGTAGTAGTAGTAGTAGTAGTAGTAGTAGTAGTAGTAGTAGTAGTAGTAGTAGTAGTAGTAGTAGTAGTAGTAGTAGTAGTAGTAGTAGTAGTAGTAGTAGTAGTAGTAGTAGTAGTAGTAGTAGTAGTAGTAGTAGTAGTAGTAGTAGTAGTAGTAGTAGTAGTAGTAGTAGTAGTAGTAGTAGTAGTAGTAGTAGTAGTAGTAGTAGTAGTAGTAGTAGTAGTAGTAGTAGTAGTAGTAGTAGTAGTAGTAGTAGTAGTAGTAGTAGTAGTAGTAGTAGTAGTAGTAGTAGTAGTAGTAGTAGTAGTAGTAGTAGTAGTAGTAGTAGTAGTAGTAGTAGTAGTAGTAGTAGTAGTAGTAGTAGTAGTAGTAGTAGTAGTAGTAGTAGTAGTAGTAGTAGTAGTAGTAGTAGTAGTAGTAGTAGTAGTAGTAGTAGTAGTAGTAGTAGTAGTAGTAGTAGTAGTAGTAGTAGTAGTAGTAGTAGTAGTAGTAGTAGTAGTAGTAGTAGTAGTAGTAGTAGTAGTAGTAGTAGTAGTAGTAGTAGTAGTAGTAGTAGTAGTAGTAGTAGTAGTAGTAGTAGTAGTAGTAGTAGTAGTAGTAGTAGTAGTAGTAGTAGTAGTAGTAGTAGTAGTAGTAGTAGTAGTAGTAGTAGTAGTAGTAGTAGTAGTAGTAGTAGTAGTAGTAGTAGTAGTAGTAGTAGTAGTAGTAGTAGTAGTAGTAGTAGTAGTAGTAGTAGTAGTAGTAGTAGTAGTAGTAGTAGTAGTAGTAGTAGTAGTAGTAGTAGTAGTAGTAGTAGTAGTAGTAGTAGTAGTAGTAGTAGTAGTAGTAGTAGTAGTAGTAGTAGTAGTAGTAGTAGTAGTAGTAGTAGTAGTAGTAGTAGTAGTAGTAGTAGTAGTAGTAGTAGTAGTAGTAGTAGTAGTAGTAGTAGTAGTAGTAGTAGTAGTAGTAGTAGTAGTAGTAGTAGTAGTAGTAGTAGTAGTAGTAGTAGTAGTAGTAGTAGTAGTAGTAGTAGTAGTAGTAGTAGTAGTAGTAGTAGTAGTAGTAGTAGTAGTAGTAGTAGTAGTAGTAGTAGTAGTAGTAGTAGTAGTAGTAGTAGTAGTAGTAGTAGTAGTAGTAGTAGTAGTAGTAGTAGTAGTAGTAGTAGTAGTAGTAGTAGTAGTAGTAGTAGTAGTAGTAGTAGTAGTAGTAGTAGTAGTAGTAGTAGTAGTAGTAGTAGTAGTAGTAGTAGTAGTAGTAGTAGTAGTAGTAGTAGTAGTAGTAGTAGTAGTAGTAGTAGTAGTAGTAGTAGTAGTAGTAGTAGTAGTAGTAGTAGTAGTAGTAGTAGTAGTAGTAGTAGTAGTAGTAGTAGTAGTAGTAGTAGTAGTAGTAGTAGTAGTAGTAGTAGTAGTAGTAGTAGTAGTAGTAGTAACCTGTAACCTGTAACCTAATGTTTTAGGCACTGCCATCAACTTCATCAGAAATTTTCGGCCGTGCATTAAATGTTGACTAGTTGTTATTAGGATAAGCCAAAGAGAAAAGATATGTCTTAAGCTTATTTTTGAATAACATGGTTGATTGAATAGAACGAATGTTATAAGGAAGTCTATTCCAGGCTATAGGTGCAGATATTGAGAAGGCTCTCTTTTGTTTTATGGATACATTACGCAAATCTGGTATGACTAGAGTATACTTGAGGCAAAGTCGTATTGGGCGTGATGATGTATAGGGAGTAAGTAGAGTATGTAAGTAGTCAGGTTGGCTGTGATGAGTGGCATGATGGGTTAGCATACATATTTTATATATTATTCTGTATTTAATTGGGAGCCAGTGTAATATTTTCATGTAAGGTGATATGTGTGTTCTAGAGAATTTATTTATATTGTATATGAGTCTGACTGCTGAATTTTGCAAAAGTTGTAGTTTATGTAGTAAATAATCCGGTATACCATTAATAATCGAATTACAGTAATCTAATTTAGGTAGAATAAGAGATGTTATAAGTAGTTTAGCAATTTCAGTGGATATTGAAGGTCTGATAATTTTTATAGTGTATAATATAAAATTTACTGATTTAATTATATTGGAGATCTGATGTGTAAATGATAATGTGGTGTCTAATATAATTCCTAGATTACGGGCTGATCTGGAGTAAGGTATACAATCATTACCAATATATATATTTGGAATAGTGGACTTATTTGATAAAGAAATATGGAGTGCAATGGTTTTTGAGCTATTCAGTGAGAGAGAGTTTGAGTTTAGCCATGTTCGTATATCCTCAAGGCAGTTGTTGAGTATAGGTATATCTTTAGTAGGGTCTTTTAAAATCATATATACTTGTAGGTCATCTGCATAGGATTGGTAGCCAATATTTGGATATTTATTAAAAATATCAAATATTGGGATCATGTATATATTGAAGAGTATTGGTCCGAGAACAGATCCCTGCGGTACACCATGATGGATTGACCGAGGTGTGGATGTCAGAGAATCAATCTGAATAGAAAAATATCTATTTTGAAGATATGATTTGAACCATTCAAGAGCGGTTCCATTTATACCTATAGACTGAAGTCTTAACATTAAAGTGCTATGATCTAAGGTATCGAATGCTGCTGAAAGATCTAATAGTATGATCACAGAGCTATGTTTATTAAAGGATGCACGCTGAAGGGAATTAATAATATAGACAAGAGCTGTTTCGGTATTTTTCTTTTTAGTATAAGCACTCTGAAATTTATTGAGGATTTTGTTACTGAGTATATAGTCATTATGTTGAATAGCTACAACTCTTTCAAGTACTTTAGAAATATACGAGAGATGTGATATCGGCCGGTAGCTCGCGAGCAGTGATTTATCCAAGTCAGGTTTTTTAATAGTAGGAATAACATTAGCTAACTTCATACACGAAGGTACTGAGCCAGATATAATTGATTCTTCGATTATTTCCTTATAGTACATAACAATATAAGGTATCAGCTTATGTAAGAGGGTGACAGGAATGGGGTCAAGGGAACATGTTGATTTCACAGACAGGAGAAGCTTCTCAACCAGCGAAGTAGATGGAAGGTTCAGTAATGAAAGAGAATATGGAGGGATGGTTGGTACATATGATAGAGGGGAGGGAAGAGATGTAATAATGTCATTTACTTTAGCGGTAAAGAATATATCAAAGTTATTAATATTATCTAATATAGAAGTATCTGGAAGAATACGTCGATTAAGGCGCCCTAGTAGTGTATTGGATATTTTAAATATTTTCTTATAGTCTTTTCCTGCGTTAGTAAGTAGATCAGTATAATAATTTTCTTTCGTTGTTTTGAGTAAACTACGATATTGCTGTCTGCATAGTAAAAATATGTCAAAGTCGGTAGTAGATTTAGATCTACGCCAGCATTTTTCGACTTTTCGTAGTTTTCGTTTTTCGGTGACAAGATTATTATTAAACCATTTTGAGTTATCACGTACTATAATCGACTTTTGTTTAATAGGTGCATGAACATCAAGAGTAGAGGAAAGAATATAGTCAAAATGGGATAAAGTTTTTTTTGTTACCACAAATGTAAATATTATTAATAAAGTCTTCCATAAATTTTGAAATATCAATTTTAGCAATATTTCTAATTTTAATAGTTTTTGATAGGCGGGTTGGCTTAGGGACATGGATATTAAAAAGGAAAATGTAGTGGTCAGTTATAAGGTTATGAGTTACAGTGTTGGAAATTATATCAGATGATTTATTTGATATAACAAGATCAAGAATATTGTTTGCTGTATGTGTAGGGGTAGTGACTTTTTGGGACAAATTGTGTGATTCAAGTATATCGTAGAGATGTCGAGAATTATGTGAAGTAGAGGTGATAGGAATATTAAAATCACCGGTTAGAATTGTTTTAGGAGTTTATGCGTAAAGTAGAGTATCGAGTTCTTCAATAAAATGAGGAATAGATTGATGCGGTGGTCGGTAGATGGTTATTATTGTAAGTGGAAGTGAGTTATTGGGATGAAATGTGCATGAAAAAGCCTCGGAATGTTCAAGAGAAAGGTCTTTATAGCTTATTAGCTTAATACACTTGTTATATAATACACCTAATCCTCCACCAAAGTGGGAACTAGGTCTTGGAAGGTGAACGAAGCTTAATGTATTTGTGTTTAATGTGGCAATTATGGGGGTATCATTAAGATTAAGCCATGTTTCTGTAATACACATAATATCTAAGTTAAGATCAGTAAATAATTCGATTATAAGATCAGCTTTATTTCTGATATAGCAAACATTAAGTGTTGCAGCCTTAATATTGGATAAGTGTGGAATTTTATATGGTGCAGAGGACATATTTATATTGGAGATGGTAGGTAAGGGACAGGGTTGGTTTATGATGTGTAGTGAGGATGAATGAGATTGGTGAATGATACTGGTAGGAATGGTGAAGGTCGAGGATATTGATCTGATGTGGTTGTCATGGGTGGTTATATGTCATTGTGTGTGTTGGTCATTGACTAAGTCAATTTTATTTGTATTATGTTTGGTCTGTATATATACTTCATAAGAAGTCTTCCATGTTTTGAAATCATATTCTGTAATATTTATGGGATTACAGGACCAATCTATTTTTGAGTTCTTAGTTTGACGTAGTTCAAATGTATTATTATAATTATTATAGGTGCACCTAGTGCCAGTTGGTGTTAAACTTTCTTTCATGGCATGATATATAATTCTACCTCTGAATATTTCATTGCCTGAGCGTTGTTCTCGTATATAAAGATGGGAGAATCGGGGGTCTTTTTTAATATGGTTCACATTGGAATGAAATGTGTATAGAGAGTTAGGTGAGTTGAAGTATATTACACATATTGAGTTTATAAATTTGTATGAGGTCAGAGAGTTTTTAGACATATTTAAATATGAAAGTATTTTATATACGAAGTTAATATTTCTTTCATCTTCATTCAGATGTTCAATAACAAGAGAATTAGATGGAGTAGTATTAATTACAGGTATAGTAGTATTAACTTTGTTTATGGGCATGTATGGGCTTTGTCGTACAGCTGAAGAGTATGATATATTTAAAGGATGAGTAGGTGGTGGAAAGTGTTGTTTTGGGGGGTTATAGGGTATTGTAGGGGTGAATGTAGGTGGTATTATGTGTTTATATATCGTACTGGTATTATTTACTAGTTTACATATATTATTTAATATCTTATCTTGTTTATCAAGACGGATAAGGATATCCTTTGTGGAGGATTCGATATTGTTTATTTCACCTTTAAATGTATTTAAAGGTAGAGGGCAACTTGGTTGAATAGAGTTACCAATGCATGTATTACATCTAAATAAGAAAGATGGTGACTCAAGTATTGATGTAACATGCTTGATTACAGGGTTGCTAGATACCCATGCATTAGGTGTACTACCATAAGGGTGAAGACACTCATAATGCACAATGATATTGCATATACATGTGACATATTTATCATGTTCATTAACTTTATTACAGTGAACACATAATTTGTTATCCATGGTTAGGTATTATATATTAATTGATGTATGTTTATAAATCAGTGTATGCTAATATACATCTACTGAATGATACACACATAAAGTAATACTATATACAGTAAAACAAAAATGTATATGAGTGTATATGAATGTATATTAATGTGTATGAATGTATATGAATGTATGTGAATGTATATAATGTATATGAATGTATATATAATGTATATGAATAATGTAAGAATATAATAATAGTGCAATGATGGTATGAATAGAGATTATGAATTGAAATAATAGAACAAATAAAAATGTAAACAACAATATAATGGAAATGTTATGCTCCAGTGATTTTGAGAAATTTTTAAATATGAATGATATAAAGTTGAAATAAACCAAAAAGTAGTGAATGAAAAAAAATAATTAATGAGTAAATAATGTGTGTTATATGTTTATAGGTGTGATGATTATATTATATTCGTGGATGACTTATCTGAATATCGGATTAGGCAGGCTAAATTAATTTGAATTTAAATTGATGTTTAGCAGAATAATGATAAACAGGAAGTGTAGTAGTAGTAGTAGTAGTAGTAGTAGTAGTAGTAGTAGTAGTAGTAGTAGTAGTAGTAGTAGTAGTAGTAGTAGTAGTAGTAGTAGTAGTAGTAGTAGTAGTAGTAGTAGTAGTAGTAGTAGTAGTAGTAGTAGTAGTAGTAGTAGTAGTAGTAGTAGTAGTAGTAGTAGTAGTAGTAGTAGTAGTAGTAGTAGTAGTAGTAGTAGTAGTAGTAGTAGTAGTAGTAGTAGTAGTAGTAGTAGTAGTAGTAGTAGTAGTAGTAGTAGTAGTAGTAGTAGTAGTAGTAGTAGTAGTAGTAGTAGTAGTAGTAGTAGTAGTAGTAGTAGTAGTAGTAGTAGTAGTAGTAGTAGTAGTAGTAGTAGTAGTAGTAGTAGTAGTAGTAGTAGTAGTAGTAGTAGTAGTAGTAGTAGTAGTAGTAGTAGTAGTAGTAGTAGTAGTAGTAGTAGTAGTAGTAGTAGTAGTAGTAGTAGTAGTAGTAGTAGTAGTAGTAGTAGTAGTAGTAGTAGTAGTAGTAGTAGTAGTAGTAGTAGTAGTAGTAGTAGTAGTAGTAGTAGTAGTAGTAGTAGTAGTAGTAGTAGTAGTAGTAGTAGTAGTAGTAGTAGTAGTAGTAGTAGTAGTAGTAGTAGTAGTAGTAGTAGTAGTAGTAGTAGTAGTAGTAGTAGTAGTAGTAGTAGTAGTAGTAGTAGTAGTAGTAGTAGTAGTAGTAGTAGTAGTAGTAGTAGTAGTAGTAGTAGTAGTAGTAGTAGTAGTAGTAGTAGTAGTAGTAGTAGTAGTAGTAGTAGTAGTAGTAGTAGTAGTAGTAGTAGTAGTAGTAGTAGTAGTAGTAGTAGTAGTAGTAGTAGTAGTAGTAGTAGTAGTAGTAGTAGTAGTAGTAGTAGTAGTAGTAGTAGTAGTAGTAGTAGTAGTAGTAGTAGTAGTAGTAGTAGTAGTAGTAGTAGTAGTAGTAGTAGTAGTAGTAGTAGTAGTAACAGTATATACTTTACCTTATACACAACTATCTACTACCTTTTTATTATATTCCTTTACTCCAATATCTACTGATTATATTGAATTACTCATTCTATCATCTAAATGTTCCTCTCCCCTTGACTCCATTACACTATCTCTTATGAAAAAAATTGCACCCGCAATCTTACTACGATATTCAAAAATTATTTAAATTATGCCATTGTCCCAGCTGACTTAAAAATGCAAGGTACGTATATATATGTACTATACTATTTAGTTATATTAGGTATATTATATAGGTATATTATACTATACATACATATATATATATATATAAATATATGTATATATTAACATACATATATGTAGGATATATACATGAATACAAATACATACGATATAATAATCATATACATTAGAATCACCTAATTGTAATTTATATGATAATAATGTAACATTCATTAAATCACTCTATTAATAGTTCGATCTATCATATAAACGCATATACACCATTAATGTAAATAACACTTTTATTTACATCGATGATATACACCATAGATTTATAGTTTACATATAGGTATGTACACCTATGTAAACTATAAATCTATGATATACACACACGATTTCGTATTCACTTATATTACATTTTATTTCAGTGATATTATATCTAAAATAGTTACTTAGAATCTTGAATGTTCATTGGTTACGTGACCCATATTACGAAATTTAGGTGAAACCTATTGCAAACATTTGATACAACTGTTAATTAACTATTAATTAATATTAATATTTACTATTATTATTATTACGTTAATTATCCCCAGCCATTTAATATTGAATATTAAGTACATTTTAGAAATTTATATTCTTCGTATTTACTTAATATTTCTAATGGTTAATTTAGTAACGAAAATGATAGATAAATAAATTATTATTAAGTAAATTTTCATTTTAAAATTAATTTGTATATAATGATCAATATTAGAATTATGAATGTAATTGTTAAAATAAAAAATAATTATTATTAATAGAAATATGATACTAAATAAATGTTGTATATATATTTTTTTGATTTGAACACTAGTTACATAGATATCTCAGTGGACCGTATTACAAGCCGACACACATTACATACATTTCCCCTATATATATAGTATACACTGTATACTATACAGTATAAAATGTCGTTCAAAAGTAACCATACATACATTATTTATGTATTATAAACATACTTTTGTATATAATATAATACATATTAATATGTAATATTTATTACTAGCATACTACGTATATATAGGTATTCTAATACGTTGCGGAGTATACCATAGTTTCACATATAGGTGCACCTGTACTTAAACGCAACCACTATGTGCAGCGCTATGTATAGCTATACTTGTATAGTGTATCGTGTTTGTTATATCTGATATATCTGATATATATCCATATATATTGTATATTTAATAGACATACGTAATTTTGAAATTCGCCTGAAATAATCACACACACACACTCTCACACACACATACACACACACATATATATATATATATATATATATATATATATATATATGTGTGTGTGTGTTCGTGTGTGACTTGGTATGTGTAAGCGAGGACACGCACGTCTGCGTACTAATACAATACACAGTTATACAATATATCCAGTATAAATATTAAACAATATTAATTAACATATTAATGTACATGTAACAATAAAAACAATAATAAAAATGAAATGTGTTCATCTCCAGAGTTTCCTAGTTTCATTATTTGCATATTTTACATATTACCCATTTGTTATTATTACCTTACTTATTATTACATTACTTATTTGTCTTTACTTAATAACGATTTATTTACAATTGTAAGCGTCACTTAATTACCTACAATTATGAACGGTTAGTTGTTTATAACAATATATTTAATAATAATAATACTTTCATTTATACAATTAGAACGCCTTCAAATTAAACGTATATATATAGCGTATACGCTAGCTGTAACTATAGCTATTTACAACAACATTATTTTGGTATACTCAGAGTCCTTTCATCCCATCAAGGAATTTATATGAAGTATTTGTTCTTATAACTAAATGGCTGCAAAATCCCTTCGAAGCCAGTTTCACTAATATTTACTACACACATATATATATATATATATATATATATATATATAGTATATACTATAGTATGTATTCACTATATTATCGATATTGTCCGTCTAGAAATGTATACGTCGTATACGATGTATAGAGAATGTATATTGTACCTATATTGATTATTAATTAAAGTGTATACACTATAGACTATAGGTTTAGCGCCTTTAGGTGTACGATACCCCTTAACTTAGATAAAGCGGGGTATAATGTGTATAAGGGGTATAACGTATGCATTACGATCGTCTAAGTGCATTGCTATTAGAGAATATAAGGATGTTTTATATAAAATGATTATCGAACAATTAATACAAATATATATATATATATTCATACGTATACATATTTAGCAATAATCTCAATGTCAATAAATATCCTATAACCTTTTATCACTTTACTTTGAATATATAAATATAAATATATATATATATATATATATATATATATATATATATATATATATATATATCAACTGCCTGTGTATGTATACATGTATACACGTATACGACGTACATTGTACATTGTATAGCGTATAGCACTGCTGTGATATAACCCAGTTGGATAAGGCGTCAGACACATAAGCAGTAGGACACGGGTACAATTTAATATATTATAATGTTAAGTATAAGGGGCATACGTATAATGTTAAGTATAAGGCATATTTTTAAAAATCGTCACAATTATATCTAAGTTAATTGTATACAATTTAAATAGTTTATAACTTCTTCCATGTCTAGTTACAACTGCCTGTGTGGCTCAGTGGCTAAGGCATCAGTAACGAGAGCAGTAAGACGCGGGTTCAAGCCCCGTCCGGACCATTACAGTATATCTTAAAATATTATGTAGAAGTGATCTTATATAATTGTGTATACATAAATTATCGGATCTCGTTAAAACCATGGATGTCTTAACATGAGATCGGCTTCGAAGGGACTTTAGATCCATGTAGTTATGAGTGAAAACTTTATCTAAGTTCCTGGATGGAATGGAAGAACTTCAGCAAATAAACAATAACACTAACAATATATATATATATATATATATATATATATATATATTACATTGCCACCCTCACAAATAAAACCGCCCGAGTTCCCTACACACCTATATCGTTACATACATCATAAGCGCGAACATTACTACAATTGTACAACTGTTAGATTTGCCTTATATGGTATGAAGTAAACTTTAAACTAGGACCTGAACTATTCACCTCGCAAATTCATTAGTATACCTTTATAATATCGACGTAGATATTAAAGTTGTAAGTACAAAGTATACACGCATATATAGTCATATATTATTGTTATATCCTAGATTATGTATGTTACATATATAACATATAATACTGTATAAACTAGAAAACATATATATATATATATATATATATATATATATATAACCTATATGACAATATCCTATATAAAGAATTATATAACATAGCTTACCTGTATTACATACATGACCTAACTAACCTATATAACCTAGCTGACCTATATAAAATAGCTGACCAATATAACTTAGATGGATTTCCGTCGAGGGTAGCTCCCGAAATAAGTCCCGCTAGCGTTGTATTCAAACTCCAGAGTTATGAAGAGTTCTTAAGAGAAATGATCCAAATTACAGGTTTACTACACCTGTATATATATACATTAGACTAATTACATGTGGACACGTGTAATATTAACTAAGAGGTATATACTTTCCGATATCATTTTTCTTAAACTCTTAATTTTTAATATTGTTGCCAGTTATTAATGCTGTAATTTTTGTATAAGGAAATTATGTCAGCTAGTCAGGTAGACAGTCATCCTGACAGGTAGACAGTAGTCAGTTGATGCACTACGTAAATACAATGATAGTGTGTCCGTCTGTCATCATGTCCAACTGTCCATGATAGTTTAAACCATATAGGGTCCATATATGGGCATCTCTTGTAACTAAACTCGTGTTTACTTAATTCTTAGTATTCGTTGTTGTTCTAATATATCTGGTATCACTACACTGTTGAAGGATACACTTCTATCTATGTAAATGTTTATATATTGTTATTGTTATTTTTATTTGGTGGATTCCTTTCATCCCATCCATGAACTTAGATGAAGTTGTTCACTTATAACCATATATGGCTCTAATGTCCTTTCGAAGCCGCTCTCATGTTAAGGCATCCATGGTTTTAACGAGAGCCGGTCATTTATTTATACACAATTATATAAGATCACTTCTAAATAATATTTTAAGACCCATTTTATAAAATTAATTAATGGTCCGGACGAGGCTCGAACCCATGTCCTACTGCTTGTGTATCTGACGCCTTAGCCATCGAGCCATAGGCAGTTATTATATATTTATAATTATAATTATTAATTTCACACACATATATATATATATATATATATATATATGTGTATTTATGCAAGTGTTATACATATCACCTTCATTGTCATCATAATTTCAATGTAGCATATGAATCTATCGAAGCTAAACAGAAGGACATATACGAGTTGAAGGACATCGAGAGCAGGCGAGAATTAGCCGATCAGACGATTATTATTCCGGATATAATTAGTTTGTAATAGAATACATTAGAGTTTGTTGTTTTATTGTATTATTTCGTATCAGGTAGATAGTAAATAAGATACGTCAATCATGCATCAACATCTCTATATAATGTAATTTATGATGTCACAACTTATAAGATAAATGTATATTATTCATACATCATATTCTATAACTGTAATCGTGTAATACATATACATTGTAATTTTACTATTTACGAGTAATATTATATATATATATATATATATATATTATTTTCATTAATACAGAATCCGAAGTTTATACACCTCCAATACATTTACCCGCGAGTCATTACCACAACAACCAGCACCAGCAGCACCAGCAACAGCAGCATCAACATCAACATCAACAAGGTAATACTAGAAATGACGTAACACATACAAACATAGGTGTGATAACCCTAACTCCTATCTAATTCAGTGTAATCTCTAATACAACTATATTAATGTGATGCATACGTTGTAATAGGCATTGTAAACATAGCATAAAATCCCTTGTAAAACGAATGTTTATAATTATATAGAAAATATATGTTGTACTACATTTAAAACACCTCACTTCTACCAATACCTCCTATATGTCATACTATATATAACCTCTTATAGGTTATAGGATGTCTTGCTTCTACGTGTATTCTTAATACTCTTAATATATATATATATATATATATATATATATATATATATATATATATATAATGATAAAGTTATATAATAATAATTAGTATGGGAAAGTATCCTATTACTGACCCCCTATCATATCTCAGTAACTATAAGAGATATCTAAACATATTAGTAATTTAATGAAAAATATGAATAAGTATGTTGTTTTAAAAAATATTTAATCCTACAATTATTATTTGATAAAATGAAATATTCTGTTTTTACTTTTTAAATATTTGAATAATAATTTTTTTAAAATCATTAATGATTTACAATTTTAAATACTTTATTAATTAAAAGAAAACTTGATTTTATGCATAATATTGTTGATCGATCAATGTTTATAATAAAAATAATTTAATTTAGATAACTATTAACCAATATATCTTAATTATAGCGACCCATATGATTTTCCTATTACCGACCCCATAAATTACCCTAATACCGACCCCATGTGATTCGTAATATCCAATCAAAATAGATTCGTATTTTACTTTAAAATATGTCGTAAGTTGTTTATGTATCATTGATATAGATTTAGGATTCATGATTCCAGTTGATTATATACATACTGATTAATAAATAAATATTAAATAATATTTTAATAGAATCAATTCTAAAGTAATTACTATAAAATTTAAATTTAAATTTAATATTACTATTCAAACATAAATTCAATGCAAATAAATTGCGTGCATGTTATAATTAACTATATTTATGTACATCTACTATTTGTATTGGATATTATAATACTATAATTATTTATTCCACGATTATTATAGGGGGTCGGTAATAGGAGAAGGGGGTCGGTATTATACACATGTATCCGATTACCGACCCCCTTGTTTAGTCTTGTAAATATAATTATATCGAAAATTTAAAATAGCCACATTATTCATTGCCATAATATTACTCTAATTACAAAATTTCAAATAAATATATTTAATATTGTAAAAGTTATTACAAATAATCATTTAGGGGTCGGTAATAGGAGACTTTTCCTTATTATTTATTAGTTATATATATATATATATAATTATTATTCTTTTTCTTTTCTGTGATAGTTTACAATACAATAAATATACCTACAAAATTATCACTAGTTATAATTCATAATTAATTATTCAAAGGACTGTAAAATAAGACTCTATGTATATTCCAACTAACATACATATCATTGTGTCCGTACAGAGATTAGGTCACTAGATGCTACCCGGCCCAGTGTGTACAACAACCTATATTTAAATCAGCAATATTGGAAAGGTAACCCACACACATACTACTCTATCTCTCGTTCGTGTATTTACTACATACCAATGACTTTAGAAATGCGAAACAAAGAGAGAGTCGGACACCGTGAATACATGTACTACCTTGCGAATCAGCAATACCTACCGAGTAAGAACACATACATGTATATTTATATATATATATATATATATATAACTGCCTGTGTGGCTCAGTGTCTAAGGCGTCAGGCACACAAGCAGTAGGACACGGGTTCGAGCCTCGTCCGGACAATTAATTAAATTTATAAAATGGGTCTTAAAATAGTATTTAGAAGTGATCTTATATAATTGTGTATACATAAATAATCTCGTTAAAACCATGGATGCATTAACATGATAGCGGCTTCGAAGGGACATTAGAGACATATATGGTTATAAGTGGAAACTTCATCAAAGTTCCTGGATGGGATGAAAGGACTCCGCCAAATAAAAAAATATATATATATATTGTTATTGATATTCTATCCTGGTAGAATCCTATATACCATTCATGAATTGAGATGAAGTTTTCACTTATAACCATATAACCATAATATGGCTCTAATGCCTCTTTGAAGCCTATATAATGTTATAATGTTGTTATTTCTACAATCGTGTACACACCGCTAGCATCAAGTGCAGTAACAAGTCGCCGCCTAAAATCTATGACAAGTTCTATTTTCGAGTAACAAGTCGCCGTGTTTGATGCTCTCTATGTGAACAGCTATTTGCTCGGTAACAAGCGCAGTATACATATCGACTTCAAATTCAACACATTCCATTTTGAGAAATATACCTAGTAACAAGTCGTCGCACTCGCGGTACTTGATGCTCGCTATCTGAATACCAATACTAATTTATATTGAGCATCAAGTGCAGTAACAAATCGCCGTGCTTTATGCTAGCTGTGTTTACACGGCTTTACAACGCATCCATAGTTTTAACGAAAATAGTTTGTACACAATATTATAAAATCACATCTATAGATTTATAAATATTATTGTAAGACCTATTGTATTGTTCTGGACAGAGATTTATTCTGCAGCATACTATATATGTGTATATATGCTGTATATATGCTGGATATATATATATATATATATATATATATATATATCTGAGATTAATATTATATTACATTGTTGAAAATTATAGTTTTATAATATCAGACAAGTTTGATAATACTCAATGTTTAAACTAAAATATATAATATTATACATTTATACATGTAATCCCCAGATAAGAATGCAGTTAGGCTTCCTTCTCAATACGCTCAGCAAACCTACAGAAATCTGCAGTAAGTCTGGATAAATACCATTGTTATTGTAATAAGTCAATACGTTGTGGTAACCAGTGATATTTTATTATGTAATAATAATTGTGAATTTAATAAAGTAAATAATTTTTAAAATTCATCTTAATAACAAATAGAGTTCATAAAATAATTTAAATTAATTCTTTGACATCACATAATATAAATAATATTATAAAATGAATATTACTAGTAGGGATATACATATATGTATGTATATAGACAATAAGTCCATTGTGTATGCATATAATACAATATGTACTTGTGGCGTATCACTGTATCACACCGAAGTTTCTATGTTTGCTAATTTCGATTCCCACCTATAGGTGCTATAGCATATTGAGATTCAATTCGTGTTTCGGATAGCTATCGGTAAATTAATTAAATCATTTATTTTAAAACACTCTTATATTACTAAATCTCATGTGTTGATAATATAAAAAATGAATAACAAATGAAATTAAATTTGTAACAAATAACGACGTAACTTCTTTTTGAATGAATCATTATACATCACTGATGACTAATTATATATAGTATATATATATATATATATATATATATATATATACTATAGTATATAATATTAATTAGTTTACCACATTTTAGTTGTACTTTAACAAGATATTTTTTTATATAATTCATATAGGTACATATCATATAATAATATATATATCTATAGGTACTATACTATAGTTATATTGGTATTACTATTGGTATTAGTCATCAGTGATGTATTATGATTCATTCAAAAACAATTTACGTCGTTATATATAATATTAAATAATTGAACTAATGACAGTTATATAGATGTTTTGTTTTATTAAATACATAAATTTACTAAATATGATAATTATACAAGCACATTATTGTGATTTATTACATTTATTGTGATCTCATTCTTGTATAATAGTTCACAAATTAAGTGTTTCAAACGTATCTATAAACATCTAGTGCATTATTTTGTTGTACACCATAAGGAATTCATTAAGTATAAACTAATGTTAAGGTATGTCATACAAAAATATAAAAGGTATACATTAGTAAAAGCATCGAACAATTAATATCGCGTCTGTATATTTTGTCGTTAATTAAATGTCAAATATGATAGATATATGGATATATAGTGTATCTATGCTACTATTCCGGCATCTTTAGCCATAGCGTAGAAACTAGAATTCTTATCTGCCAAAAGAGTTTGAGGTTTATCAAATTCTTTTATAGTTCCAGCATCGAGTAAGAGAATCCTGTTTATATAAAATTTTGGAATTAAATTTTATAACATTATATAGTATCTATTATATATTTTATTTTAACTTAATGATATCATTATTAATGTAGCATAAATAAAAGTAGCCTAAATATGCAATTGATAATAAAATATAATTAGAAAAATATGAATTACATTCTTAAAATCTCAATAATATATTATTTGTATATGTTTATAAAATCTTTTAATAAAACTAAAATTTGAGTATCAGTGAATCATTAAAATAATAATTAGACATTATCTTCACTACTTTTAAATAAAAGTACAGAAAACATATTTAATTTTGTTAACAAATTATTTTAGTTAATTTTGTAAGAAATAAAAATTAATTATAAACTTAATTAATTTATATTATTTGATGTCATCACTATGATTTATTATGTGAATATATCTAGGTTTAATCTTTCAATGTGTATTCTTTAAATTCATAATATCATTATGTATACACGATATATCATATATATATATAATGAGGTTGAGAAAGAAAAGATACCTTGAGAAAACTAAAATAGAAAATGAGGGGAATATAATAATACAAAGGTAGAGAAATAAAGTGAAGAATCTGACAAATAATTAGATATATTAGGAATATATATATATAACAATATAATTATAATTATGATATTACTAGATGAGTTAGTGATAAGTGATAAGTTATGCCGACCTATCAGAATCCAGTATATAAACCTAGATGATAAATGATGCTAACCTATCAGAATCCAGTATAGTGTTCAGCCTATGAGCAATAGTGATCACAGTACAATCAGAGCACTGTTCCCTGATGGTACGCTGAATGAACTCATCGGTTTCGAGGTCAACCGCCGCTGTGGCTTCATCCAGCACCAGTACCCGAGTCTTACGCAACAGTGTCCTGGCCAGACACAACAGTTGACGTTGTCCTACGCTTAGGTTAACGCCCGCCTCCCCCACTTCGTAATCGAGGCCGGAGGGGATGTTCTCGACGAAGATCTCGAGGTGGGCGTGTCTCAACGCCCGCCACAGCGCGACGTCGTCGTGCGAGTGTGCTGGGTCGATGTTTAGTCGAAGCGAGCCGGAGAATAGGACTGGATCCTGAGGGAAGGCGGTTTAGAGTAGTTGACTTTATTAACGAACACCACATTCAAACAACAGTAAACGTAGCTGACTTTAAGGATATGTCACCGATGATGGTCCTACTAACTTGAGGAAGAATAGTGATGTTCTTACGAAGATAGTGAAGGCCCAGTGTTGATATCGAGTGTCCGTCGATCTTGATACTACCTGCGCAAGATTCGATGATACGGAACAGAGCGAGGGTCAGGGAAGATTTCCCGGCACCGGTTCTTCCCACTACACCTATCTGAATGTACATATTGAATACCTATATTGCATATTAATTAAACTTTGAATTTCAAATACTTTTTTTAAATTAGGTAAACTTTCGAGCAAATAAAATTCACAAAAGTTGTGTATTATTGAATATACTAATTATATATATATATATATATATATATATATATATATATATATATATTCATTACTATAATACATTAATACACTATTACAAATTATTAGTTTACTTTCTTAAAACATATTTATTAACTATAGTTAAGAAACTATAGTCATATCTTTTGTTTATTTGTAAATTAAATACCTTTTCTCCTGATCTTATATTCAAGGATATGCCTTTCAATACGAGGTCAAGTCCTTCGCGATACCTTACTTCGTAGTCTTCAAATGTAATATCACCGGATGTCGGCCAATCATTAGGCATTAAGGTATCGTCTTGTTTAGTCCAATCATCCTAAAGTAATATAGTATTACTATTATACACAACATTGCTTTAATTATTTAATTCATAACCCTATAATCTGAGAAACGTAAATATAATATATTATCAAAATATCATCGATATTAGATAGATAAATGTATCACAAGTTTATTGAATTACTGGTTATATATAAAAAAAGAAAAAAATACCATATAATTATATAACACATATAAACAAAATATATAAATGTGATAACAGTAAGACAAAACGACAGGATATAAAAAACAAGAAATAAATGGAAGAAGTAAAATAAAATAAAAAATTGGATTTTACGAGCATTTGAAAAAAATTATGAAATTTCTATTAATAAAATATTAGTAATTACTAATATAGTATTCAAATACTTTAAAGTATATACCATAATGGATACATAAATTCTGAATGATGAATTAAAGTTAGAGATAAAAGAAAATATTATATACATAGTAGGATCAAATAATATGAAAATACTCAGAAATAAATAAAAGCAAAGCTTAACTTGGTATTTTACACTAAATTTAATAACAAATTTTCAACAACAAAATATATAAGTTAATAATAATATGAATATTTTAAGAAAACAAACTTGTGTTAATTATGTATTAACTTTCCAAAATATATTACAATATAATAGAAATGTTTAGTATATTTAAAGTTTTATATACCATATATGGTTGGAATTAATAATCATTAATATATATATATATATACATATACATATACATATTGAAATGTGTATGCATTATAGCTATCGTGTATCTTATATCCGGTTAAGTATGAACGAACCTCTGTTTCGGTTTCTGTGTATTCTTTCACCCTCTCCACTGAAACCACATTAGCCTCAAGGTCACTCGTCAGTTTTACCATCCAGTTCAGATTTATAGTAATCTATACGGTAAGTATATCATATTGAGGCTACGTCGCCTGACTATATATCTCCTTAATACTATATATGTATATACGTTATATAATTTATTATATATTATATAATATTATATATATATAATTTAGTATAAATATATATATCATCATATTCTATATTATTAATCAATATAATTAAACATATTGTTAGTATAGTTACTAAAATATTATGCGCAATTGATTTAATTGTGTATGCATCGATTAACATTAACATAAAATAGTCCACATATAAGGTCATTGGATATAATTTAATAATCACTGAATATAACGAAATAACAACGATAAATACAATGCCGTATTTACTGGAGATAATAATAAAATGGCCGATTAACGAAGGTCGCGCGATACTGACCTCTAAAGCGAAGGTCAAAGATAAACCCACTAAACCGGGGTTAATGCTACCCTTACCGATGACTGCAAATAAAGCTGCTGATAATACCGCTAACGCTCCGATGAACTCTAGTCTCATTCCTATCCATCTGATTACGATGACGTCATTGTGTCATCATTACGTAATCAACATGATTAGAGGGATATATATATATATATATATATATGTATATTATTATTTATGATTTTAATTCGGTAGAGTAGGACTTACTTTAACCTTTAACCGTTAACCTTTACATAATTTAACTTGTCATTATTATATATTACCTTACAAATATACATAACTAATCCTTTTTATAAGCCCATTTTCAGACGTTGTTAGAATGGAATGGCACGTATTATCGATATTGGAAGTTGGGGGTTGGGAATGATTAGGCTACCTAAACTTTCGTGTTGGAATGTGGTAGTTAAGAAATAATGTGACCACACCCCTCTATCCTAGCACCGTATAGATTAAAAGGAAATAGTTACACAATCCTAATGCGTATAATATATATATACTAATTAGGTATACTAATTAAGTATACTAATTAGGAAATCACATATATTATAAGATACTCATCGTAATTATTATAACAACTACATATATGATAATAGATAGTAGTAGTGGTTGACTTATTATAATGTAATGCTGTAGTTAAGAATGTCAACCGATGTTGTCATGCCAACCGATTAGAAGCGATGTTAGCGAAGTGGAAGATCATGTTGTGATCGACGAGATTCTGCGACAGCCTCTCGAAGTATTCCTGTTTGCCGAAAGCTCGAATAGTGGCGGCACCGGTAATGCTTTCACTGAAGTGCACGTAGATCGGCGACTTCGTAGTGGAATCGATACGTTTCAGTTGACGAGAGGTCGGGATGTAGAAACGCTGGTGATGCGAGCAAATGTGAATATCACTATTGTACGAATTGTCACGAATCGAAGAAATTAAATTAAATACAGACTAAATTACTTATTTTGAGAAATAAATTGCAATAAGATAATACTTAATTTAGTTTCAATAACATTTGTTGAATTGAATTTAATTGAAAATAGTTTATAGGGTTCAGAAAGTAATACAATTTAGGAAATACAGGTTTTTCTCAAAGGAGAGTACCAGCGATTATCTCGTAATCTATACTCTATACTCACAAAAAGGGTACCATCCAATTATATATTATTATATAAATATAATTTCTCAATACTACTTAAAATATATGTTGGTTAGTATAAATGTTGGTTAGTTAGGTAAAAGGTTAACTATATTAAAGTAGCACACACACCTGTATAAAGTAGTACAACAATGCCATGGGCAGTATGACCGACACGAAAACTGGCATCGAGTAGCTAATCACCAGGACACTGGTCAACACGATGCTTGTGGCCTTAATCCAGCTACGGAATAGCGTTATCAACATGTTGTCGATAGTTTCAATGTCGCGAGAGAATCTGAGTTCAAGAGTAGGCATCGTTAAAGGGGGTGCACATAGTATTACACGTGAATGTATATATATATTATGACACGCCCTCTCTCATGGATCACACCTGTTAAGGCAGGAGGAAGCGTTCATTTCATTTTTGTAGATAATTATTTTACTTTAAAATATTAAAATATAATTCATAGTATGTAGTATATTTACAATGATTAGTTTAATTTAGAACTAATAGTTACCATCGAAAGACTTATTATACATCATTTTTAAGATAATGTATTATATTATTATATATTTTAAAGCAAAATAATAGTTGAAAACAAATTTAAAAGAACGCTTCCCCCAATAATGGAATAGGATTACAAATTATGTCTTATAGGTATCTTAAAGTATCTTAAAGGTAGCTTATAGGTATATCCTATTAAAACCATATAGTATTTTTTATTCTAATTAATTATATTTTGAATATCATCTTAATTTGAAAAATGATAATACCTTAAAAGAGGTGATAATTTTATAACCCTTACAAAATATTCGCGAAATAGAGTATCACATAAAATAGAAATTTGAATGTAATGATTACTTTTAAAGTATTATGAATACAATAATAATGTGTCAAACCTGTTGATAATTCTACCGGTGGGCGTGGTTTCAAAGAAGGACATAGGCGAACGTAGGATATTGTATAACATACCATTGTGCATGATTCTTGACGCATTTACTGCACTCAGTGATATGGCCATACAGTATATCAAAATCAGAATAGCTGTACAAGGAAATACGCTATATGAGCTGTTAGTTTAAAGTAACAATAATCAATAATCAAACTATACTCTATATTAATATGGTATGAATTAATAATTAGCTCATTTAATTTGAATAATATTTTTCCATAATAGGTAATACCTATAGATACTTAAAAATAACGATATTTGTATTTGTACATTATTTATTATAGTGATATTATGCGTTTAATATGTTAGTATATTGTTTAATTCTATAATTATACTTAAATAGTATAGTTTTAATTTAATCCTAATTGACAATTTTTTCAAACTGATTTTAAACGATTTAAAATTAAAATTTCTTTTCTATAGAAATTCCTATTAAAGTAGGAATTTAAATTTAAAATCTAATGTCTTTCCAACTCATCAAGAATGGTTAATATAACTAAAACTCGTAATACTACAGCTGAATAGCCTACAATGTATGGTTATCTATAATCCACCTATAGTGATAGATAATGTAACGTGTGGTAGTGATTTATTTATACACTCGTTATATTTTATAATCTCACAAGTGTTGAGAATATATAAAAATAAATAAATAATTAATAAATAAATATATAAATAAATACATTAATAAAATGTGACGGCGGCTAACTTTGCAGAATACCGAGACCGGAATACACTCCTAGATAAAACATCTGCCGATGCCGGTAGGGGGCTCCTCTAGGGTCTACGGTAGCGTTGTTCAGCAGCGAGTCAGTGGACCAGCTGCTCAACCATATCGAAGTGTACATGTTCGTAGCGTTGTACAAGGCGTACAGAGATATGGAACCCGATATCAGGTATAACCCGCACGCCTTCAGATAGTAGGTGAACACGCGTAGATCTACCTACGAGGGCGTCGTTATGTTAAGGGCGTGGCTATTTTAGGGGCGTGGCTATGTTAGGAGCGGTTTTGTAATTTATTTCATGTAAATGTTGTTTTAGTTATGTATTTTGTTATATACTTGTTTTAATTGAGAATATCTAATCTATTAACGAATTATTAAATAATTAAATTTAATAATTAAATATGTAGACTAACATTTCCAACTTCTTCTTTTTCATCTTCGATTAATCTTCCTGCGTTTTTTTCTTTTTCTTCATCAAATTTGTCATTATTCTTTGATTCTCCCTTTGTTAATGATTTGTAGCTCTTTTTTTTGTTCAAATATCTAAAAGTTAAAATAATATAATACATTTAAATCTGCATAATAAAATCGGATATTACATAGCGAATACACATCAATAATAAAAGGGATTTATTAATGTATGTATTATTATATATTATATTTGATTATAGAATAATGAGTATGAAACTTTATCGTCTGTGTATGCAAAGAACTTTCAGATGATGATAGCAATGATTCACTGTTATCGGTATTAGAAGCCTGCCTGCTTAGAATACCCCCTCCACTCTTGCTAACTATGAAAATGTTATCTCATTTTATTATTTATATTTATAATTATAAGAAATTGAGATGATAGAGTCGACGATATGGAAATTAATGTACAAGTTAAATGTAATTTAGACATAGAAATTAATATATTTTATAACATTTTTCACTAGGTACACCTATTGTAGAATAATAATGAAGGCATATATCTCTATTATAAGGTGGACATATTATCTAAGGGGGTATTGGTAAATAAGTATTAAAAGAAACAGAATAACAAGTAAAAGTAATTGCTGATGACAAATAATAAAAAACAAGCGTTGTATAAATTAATATAAAAAGTAAATCAACTGGAAAAAGAAGATATATTAATAAATAAAACGCGAAGAAAAGAATAAGTAACAAACTTTCCGTAAAGTTTATTTCGTCTTCGCTCTTCGGGTGTTCGATTAGATATTGTTTCAGGAAACGAGCGAATGCTGCATTCTGGTTCATGAGTTCATCGTAGGTTCCGTGTTCCGTTATAGTTCCGTCAACTACCACCACTATAGAGTCTACGAGAGGTAGCCAATGTATACCGTGAGTCACCAGGATTCTAGTCTGAGATGTTAGTGGGCGTGTCTTATTAGAGGGTGTGTCTTATAAGGGAATATGTATTTAATACAAGGTTTAATATTGTCGATAATATGAGAATAAATGTAATAGAAAGAGCCCTACTGTCTGAAATTATATGATAATAATAAGGCGTTCACAACATATCATTAATATTATGTATTATAAGGGAATGACCAAATTAAGGCGAGTATTCTTGTTGGGTTATATTAATGATAATATTATTTAGAAGATAGCTTTAGAAATATGTTTAGCTTGCACGGGTGAATAAATGTCTTTATAATCTATTTTCATAAAATCACTAACAAATATCTACGAATAAATGCGTATTCTATTATTATATTACTAGAATGATATCCTATAAAATATAATGAATTAATAGTCACGAATGAATGCTAACATAATTCTAATACAATTTCTATAGTCACATTATGTATAAGTTTATATCGATATAACCTTTAACGTGCATATTTCTAAGCCTCCTATTACCGTATCATACGAACTTTACCCTTGAGAATACCGGTGTCCGAAATTACGTCATCGAATAGCCGTTTACCCACGTGAGCGTCCAGTGCTGAGAGGGGGTCGTCGAACACGTAGACATCGGCATCAGCGTACACTGCACGAGCTAGCGACACTCGTTGCTTCTGACCTCCTGATAGGTTGATACCCTGGTGGGCGTATTAGTGGGCGTGTCGGTGTTGTTGTTTACGGTAGCGATATATCGTTATACAGACATTATAGTGAGGTTCTCACTCAATATATATGTATATATATATATATATATATATATATATATATTAGTATATACTTATACTTTACACTTTATACTTTAGTACATATTTACTTATATTTTAATGTTTTCATGTTTTCGAAAAATGTTAAAATGTATAATATTCTAGAATACTTTTCATATAAATCAAAATAGTTTTTCTGTAGAATCTGAGGGAGAAGAATTATATAATTGTGAGAAAAATTTGAAAAATAGCAAGCATAAGTAGATATGTGAGTACAACAATCTTTGAGGCATTCTATATTATTTTATTATAGTGAATTGATAATAGAGATATATATATAGAGAGAGAGAGAGATAGAGAGAGAGAGGGAGGGAGAATGAGAGAGATATAGAGTCTGAGAGAGAGGTTGGGAGATAGAAAGTGGTAGAAAACTACCTCTATATATAACTCTCTATGTAAATAAATGAACAATTAAATTAAAATAGTAATATTAAAAATAATACAAATTAAATATGTAATCAAATTAAATAATATATAAAGTAATAGGGTTTGATTAATATTATTACCAAACTGTTTCATTCGAGTGACCCTAAGGAAAAACGCTTTGAAACGGATCACCATATAATATTTATGTGCGATAAGTTATTTCCAATAATTAAATTTATAAATATAATGAAGTGGACGGAGAAAGGTATAATTCAGTGCATATTATAGTTCCTACCAAACCAACATGAATAGCGGGGAGATATAGAACAAGCATTTTGTATAGTAGGAATAAGTTTAAATAATTAGTAATCCATGACATCCATATTTCAGTCAATTCGATGATAATACATTTTATAGTTTAAAGTAAGGTAGCAAAAGAGATATATTTGACCGGATTGCGAATAATAATCAAAGTATTATTTGAGGTGATATTAGAATCGATTCATATTTGTAATGATATATAATGATTAAATAATTACAGAATATTTAATAGGAAATAATATATGTATATATATTACATATTTCTATTAATATTTATGAACATGTAGTAATATATATATATATATATATATATATATTATCGTTTTGTTTATTTATTTATCCAATTTATTTATTTATTTTGTTCTATATTGTTATATGAGCCTACGAGGGGTGGTCACACCTATGATAAGTGATAATACACCTTATTATCATCATCATCATATATAAGTACCTTTTCGCCTATTTCTGTAAGATCTCCGGCGGGGAATACCTCAAGGTCGGGTCCAAGTTGACACGCCTCTATCACGTGGTGGTATCGGTGCTCGTCGTAGGGGAGGGTAAACAGGATGTTGTCGCGTACCGTGCGGTTCTGTATCCACGCCTGTTGAGCTACGTACGCTACACTGCCCTGGCGACGAGAGTGGGGATAGTGGGACGTTAGGGAAGATGTGGAAAAATAGGGGGGGGGGTCTATGAGTTAAGGTTGTAATCGAGTTTTAGAAAATTAAATATTTATATTTCGTAAATAAAAAGCCATATGTATACTTGCACATATTTAGTAAATATAGACAATTATCCCGAAGATTTTACTAAGAAAATATATAATACGCGAAATCGTGTAATTCTATTTTATACGAAAAATATTAACAGCGCCCCCTACATAGGTTCACTCTTCGTAAAAATGTGTTGTTTATATTGGTATCAAACTATGCCCTTTTAAAATGTAACATAATATGTTTTACATTATTATTTATATAATGAAAACTAAATGTTCATTACCAATATATGAAAATACAATAATGTATGCATACATGTTGATTTACATTATTTAAATGCTATATATATATATATATATATATATATAAGTGTGAGTATGTGTATGTGGCTTGTTAAATCTAACTTATATTGAATTTAATTTAATAGAGCAAAGAAAACATTGTTGAAAAGAAGCCGCATAAAAACTAAATATTTGCAGTGCTTCAATGCTACTGTTAGCAGCAGTGGTATTAATATTAAATACGTTGCGTAGATAAGGAGTATTATATGTTTGCTCTGCAAAAATGTTGATTATACAACAAATAAAATTAAATTATATATAATTAGATTCCAGATTATAATCCATACACTTTTGTATATCACTGGGAGTGAATTATATATTCAGAACTCAAGCGATAAGTACTATAACCTATAATCACTAATGTTGTTCTTATGGAAGTTATTTCTCTTAATTTTTATCATTTGTATATAAAGCATGGTTTGAACATGCATGTGTTCTTATGATTTAAATTCTAGTCATGATATTATATGTTATCATCAAATTAATACAGGAAATAAATAAATCAGTAGGTATAATGTATGTGGGCAATTATATATATATATATATATATATATATATATATATATATTTATATACAGAAATTAATGAATATAAATCTATATCTAAATGCATGTTACCTGAACATTTACTTGGCCAGAGAGTTTGTACATTTCCCCGAGAATAGCGGACACAAGAGAGGACTTACCTTCCCCAACTCTTCCCACTATAGCCATCAGCTCTCCCTTCGCCACTTTCATATTTATACTAAGAACATTTTAGTATTCTCGTTATGTGAAAATATTTAATAAAACGTGTATAAATATTCTATTAAATAGTAAACAAGTAAGATTATCAACGAAATAGGTAAATATTAACAAAATTCAATATATATATATATATATCAATAATGGCATTTGTAATTATATTGTACAATGGTATGTACACATTTTAAATATATCCCCTTTATATGCCTATAGGCTATATATATATATATATATATATATATTTGCTAATTACTATAGTAATTTATTTATCTATATTAGTATTAATATTATCATTAAGTGTAGGTTGTTACACCAATATATGGATAGATGCGGATTAGCTTATAAAGATCTATAACATAGATTTGCAATGACAAATAAAATATATTTGACTTACTATTTACATTAAATCACTGAAATAGATTTAAGTTCGGCTCTGTTTGCATACAACAATGTTTTCATTGCTCTATTAAATTACATGCAATATAAATTAGCTTTTACTCACTAAATATATACTTATAGCATTTAAAACATACATATCATATTTGTTTGTTATATATTAGTAATGAACACTTAGTTTTCATCATATAAATATTAATTTAAAGCATATTATTTAACATTTTAAAAGTGTATAGTTAAATACGAATTTACATTATAAACAACGCATAGTTCCTAAAAGTAACCCGCTATAGGTGGCACCAGGGTATTTTGTATACAAATTCGAATTACACGATTTCGCGTAAGTGTTATATCTTTCCTTCGGAAAATCTTTGTAATAATAATAATTATTTATACTTTATACTTTCGATTATATATTTCTACTATATATTTGCTTAATATTTTAATCAATAATTGAACTCAAATAGGATACATAAACATAATAAACAAAATAAAAATGTATTAAAGGAGAGTATCCTCTTTGTGAGTATATATTACTAGATAATCTATAGTTCTCTCATTTGAGCAGAAATTGTATTTGCCTAATTGTAATTTCTGAACTCAATAAACTATTTTCATTTCATTATTTCATAAAGGAAAACAAATACTTTTTTTAATATTTTATCATTAATTATAATATGAAAATAAAAAATACACAAACAAAAATGTAAGCATATTATAATGTAACTGTTTATATATTTAACATTTTTAATTAATATCAATATTAATAATATTCAAATGTAATGGTATACAGAATAGAACATATACAATAATTTGTATTGCTAAACTTTACAAAGAAAGATATATAATTACATGATACATGATAAACGATATAACCTATATATATATTTATGTGTGTAATATAAACAAGATTAATTTTATTTATATAAGAGATAATATATTTTATAATAAATATATAGATTTATAAATATAAAATAATGTGAATTGTTCGTAATGCACTCCTAAACTATGAACACTATTTATGTATGTGAACACTAAATGAACACTAAAGTTTCAATTACATGTTTTGTATTTCTAACTTCTTAAGAATGGTTGAATGATCTTCTACTAGACTCCAGGCAAAGTTCCCGTTTGATATTTCGATAGCATTCACTATTTAATTAGTTTAATTATAATAGGTTTCGGAATATAATAAGGTATATATATTGAACTATCTGGGTAGTTATTTAATGCATCATACATATAAGAGTAGAACGTGGATTCCCGAACGGACCATTACAATAGATTTTAAAATAATATTTAGAAGTGATCTTATATAATTTTGTTTACAAATGATCTTGTTTACAATAGTTCTTGTTAACAAATTGATTCCTTAAAACAAGAGCGTCTACGATGGAATATTATAACCATTTAATTTTAAATGAAAAATGTATCTGAATTCCTGTGACTATATTATGTCAGTTACTCTATGTCATATTTACCGTGAAAAATAAAAATATCTTACAACTTTTTTAATTAGTTACAATAGTTTAAAAAATGATTTAGTAAATATGAAATTAATAAATATATTCATAATTCATAATGTAAATAGAAATAATTATTCAACTTTATGTTAAAGTTTCGAATACTACATATAAACATACTTATTTAGTATTATACAGTAAAACCTCTTTATAATAAACCTCTTTATAAGAACATTTTATAAGAAAAATATAAGAAAAACCTCTTTATAAGAAACTTATTGTATACAAAATATAAAAAATAATTACATATAAATAGAATTATTATATATTGATAACAATTATAGAAATTAATTATTATATAAGATATTTTTTTTCTTACAAATATTTATATTACATAAATAGCTCGAAATGAATTAAAATTAATTAATAATTGTTATTGTATATCCATACATTTATTGAAATTTATCAAAATTAATTAATAAATGTTATTTTTAAATAAATTTCTAAACTATTCTTTTGATTAATACTTTTAAATAAATATAAATAAATATACTATATATATATATATATAACCTATAGGCAGAGCTGGGCAGTATCGCCGATACAGTATCTATTAAGGCAAAAAATGAGTATCGTAGATACATTTGTATTTGTATTTGTATCTATTATAAAAATTACAAAAGTATTTGTAATCGTATCTATTAGTCATAAATAGTATCTACGATACGTATCTACTAAGACAATTATGTAAACAAATACAAATACATTTAATTAAATAATATATAATTTAATATTATAAGTATTATTAATATTTTATAATATCATATTATAAATTAATTTTAATATATAAATAAATTTAATATATATAATAAATCATCAATATATTTTTAATAAAATATCTTTTGTAAATATTAAAATCAATTCATTGTTAAAAATTATGATATATAAATATAATGATTTATTCTCAAAAACAATTATATACATTTATTGAAAACAAAGAAATTATTTTGATAATATATTTTATATAATATCTACATATATATTAAAGCGCTTAAATTTTTGTTTTCGTAGTCGTCGTCGTCGTCGTCACTTGACATTTTTTTGCGAGCGAGCGCAGCGAGTCATCGTGACGAATTTTCGATATTTTTCGACAAAAATAATATATAGGTAATCTATAGATAATAAAACCGTAATAATATGTGTATATAATTACCATATAATTAGCGAGTAATGGGTATATATTATACGGTTATAATTATATATATTTTATATATTTATATATTTGTTTATTTTATTTATTGATCGAGGATATTTAAAAAAAATTAAAATTTTTTAAATTCGCTATGGCGAGGATAGGTAAGCGAGTCTATATCGCGTATACGGGCGTTATAAAATACGTTATATACACATTTTTTTCGCGCGATACTAATATTACCCGAACCCTAATAATACTAGATTTCGTTAAATTTAAATTTCGAGTTTATAAAAAAAAATGTCCTATCTCCGCCGTTAAAAAAAAAATTACGAAATATTTTCGTTAACGTAAACATTCTACGGGCGATCTTATATCGCGTATACGGACGACATAAAATACGTTATATACGCATTTTTTTCGCCCGATACTAATATTACCCGAACCCTAATAATACTAGATTTCGTTTATACTTGATTTCGAGTTTATAATAATTATTTCCTATCTCCGCCATGTAAAAATAAATTTGTCAAAATATACAATGATGTAAAAAATCAAAATCCACGATAATGATTCGATTTCAAAAATGTTAAATGTGTTAAATAGATAATTAAAATAGAATATTATGTTATAATTTATAACTTATAATATTTAATATTCTTCGAGCTATGGCCGAAATAGTGAAAAATACGTGATTTTTGAAGGTTAAATTTGACCGACTTCCGGTAATGCGTTCGCTTCGATTATGATTTCAACGGATGCGGAGTACGAAAGTTCTTAAAATAAATTGAGAAAAACCATTCATACATAAATAATTGGGTGTCCAGCTCGGTTTCAATTTTTCACCAAATTTCATCATACAAATGGTCAAGAAAAAAATGTGAAATTTATATTAAAAAAAAATGCTAATTTCTATTCTATAATGTTAACGGTAATGAGTAGATATAAATGTAGCCATCCGATATGCATTTACTATGATTATTTGCCACATAAATGGCTTTACAAAAGTACATTTCCTATCTCCACCATGTACAAATTTGTATTTATTATAATTTTAACATGTAAAAATTCAAAATATATAATAATAATTCGATTTTAATACTTTTAACTGTATCGAATAAATTATTAAAATACATTATCGTGTTATACATATAGATTACTATATGTAATAAATTATTTCGATAAACAATATACAACTTAAGCTGGAACGTGATAGTAAGTTAGGTTGGGTTAATTTTAAATTTTTGGTGGTTTTTTTTAGCTGCATTACTTCCCGAGTGAACCTATAAATATATATTTTTATGGTTGTGGTTAGGTTGGGTTGAGTTTTAATTGTTGGTGGTTTTTTTTAGCTGCATTACTTCCCGAGTTAACCTATAAAAAGTATATTTTCACGGTTGTGGTTAGGTTGGGTTAAGTTTTAATTTTTGGTAGTTTATTTTAGTTGCATTATTGGTTTGGGTTTGGGTTGGGTTTGGGTTTGGGTTTGGGTTGGGTTTGGGTTTTGGTTTATGTTTGGGTTTGGGTTTGGGTTTAGGTGGGTTGGGTTGGGTTAAGTTTTAATTTTGGTAGGTTTTTTTTAGCTGCATTACTTCCCGAGTTTGCCTATAAAAGTAGATTTTCACGGTTGTGGTTAGGTTGGGTTAAGTTTTAATTTTTGGTGGTTTTTTTTAGCTGCATTACTTCCCGAGTTTACTTCTCGGGTTTGGGTTTGGGTTTGGGTTTGGGTTGGGTTTGGGTTTGGGTTTGGGTTTGGGTTTGGGTTGGGTTTGGGTTTTGGTTTGGGTTTGGGTTTGGTTGGGTTTGGCTTGGGTTAAGTTTTAATTTTGGTAGGTTTTTTTTAGCTACATTACTTCCCGAGTGAACCTATAAAAGTATATTTGACGGTTGTGGTTAGGTTGGGTTAAGTTTTAATTTTTGGAGGTTTTTTTTAGATGCATTACTTCCCGGTTTTGGGTTTGGGTTGGGTTTGGGTTGAGTTTGGGTTTGGGTTTGGGTTGGGTTTGGGTTTTGGTTTGGGTTTGGGTTTGGGTTTAGGTGGGTTGGGTTGGGTTTGGGTTTGGTTAAGTTTTAATTTTGGTAGGTTTTTTTTAGCTGCATTACTTCCCGAGTATGCCTATAAAAGTAGATTTTCACGGTTGTGGTTAGATTAGGTTAAGTTTTAATTGTTGGTGGTTTTTTTTAGCTGCATTACTTCCCGAGTTTACTTCTCGGGTTTGGGTTTGGGTTTGGGTTTGGGTTGGGTTTGGGTTTGGGTTTGGGTTTGGGTTTGGGTTGGGTTTGGGTTTGGGTTTGGGTTTGGGTTTGGTTGGGTTTGGCTTGGGTTAAGTTTTAATTTTGGTAGGTTTTTTTTAGCTGCATTACTTCCCGAGTGAACCTATAAAAGTATATTTGACGGTTGTGGTTAGATTAGGTTAAGTTTTAATTGTTGGTGGTTTTTTTTAGCAACCTTACTTCCCGAGTTTATTTCCCGGGTTTGGGTTTGGGTTGGGTTTGGGTTTGGGTTTGGGTTGGGTTTGGGTTTTGGTTTATGTTTGGGTTTGGGTTTGGGTTTAGGTGGGTTGGGTTGGGTTTGGGTTGGGTTAAGTTTTAATTTTGGTAGGTTTTTTTTAGCTGCATTACTTCCCGAGTTTGCCTATAAAAGTAGATTTTCACGGTTGTGGTTAGGTTGGGTTAAGTTTTAATTGTTGGTGGTTTTTTTTAGCTGCATTACTTCCCGAGTTAACCTATAAAAAGTATATTTTCACGGTTGTGGTTAGGTTGGGTTAAGTTTTAATTTTTGGTAGTTTTTTTTAGCTGCATTATTGGTTTGGGTTTGGGTTGGGTTTGGGTTTGGGTTTGGGTTGGGTTTGGGTTTTGGTTTATGTTTGGGTTTGGGTTTGGGTTTAGGTGGGTTGGGTTGGGTTGGGTTTGGGTTGGGTTAAGTTTTAATTTTGGTAGGTTTTTTTTAGCTGCATTACTTCCCGAGTTGGGTTGGGTTGGGTTTGGGTTTGGGTTTGGGTTGGGTTTGGGTAGGGTTAGGTTGGGTTTGGGTTGGGTTTGGGTTTAGGTGGGTTTGGTTGGGTTTGGGTTGGGTTAAGTTTTAATTTTGGTAGGTTTTTTTTAGCTGCATTACTTCCCGAGTTTGCCTATAAAAGTAGATTTTCACGGTTGTGGTTAGGTTGGGTTAAGTTTTAATTTTTGGTGGTTTTTTTTAGCTGCATTACTTCCCGAGTGAACCTATAAATGTATATTTTTATGGTTGTGGTTAGGTTGGGTTAAGTTTTAATTGTTGGTGGTTTTTTTTAGCTGCATTACTTCCCGAGTTAACCTATAAAAAGTATATTTTTACGGTTGTGGTTAGGTTGGGTTAAGTTTTAATTTTTGGTAGTTTTTTTTAGCTGCATTATTGGTTTGGGTTTGGGTTGGGTTTGGGTTTGGGTTTTGGTTGGGTTTGGGTTTTGGTTTATGTTTGGGTTTGGGTTTGGGTTTAGGTGGGTTGGGTTGGGTTTGGGTTGGGTTAAGTTTTAATTTTGGTAGGTTTTTTTTTGCTGCATTACTTCCCGAGTTTACTTCCCGTGTTTGGGTTTTGGTTTGGGTTTGGGTTTGGGTTGGGTTTGGGTTGGGTTTGGGTTGGGTTTGGGTTTAGGTGGGTTTGGGTGGGTTTGGGTTGGGTTAAGTTTTAATTTTGGTAGGTTTTTTTTAGCTGCATTACTTCCCGAGTGAACCTATAAAAGTATATTTTTACGGTTGTTATTAGGTTGGATTAAGTTTTAATTTTTGGTGGTTTTTTGGTTACTATTATAATGTCTATAGAATATAAATATTGATGTAAATATATATATATATATATATATATATATATATATATATATATATATACAACTACTTAGCTAGGTGACTTGGGTACTTGGGTTGGGTTGGGTTTGGGTTGGGTTTGGGTTGGGTTTGGGTTTTGGTTGGGTTTGGGTTGGGTTTGGGTTTGGTTGGGTTTGGGTTGGGTTTGGGTTTGGTTGGGATTGGGTTGGGTTAAGTTTTAATTTTTGGAGGTTTTTTTTAGATGCATTACTTCCCGAATGAACATATAAAAGTATGTTGTCAAGGTTGTGGTTAGGTTGGGTTAATTTTTAATTTTTGGTGGTTTTTTGGTCACTATTATAATGTCTATAGCATATACATATTGATGTAAATATATGTATATATATATATATATATATATATATATATATATATATATACAACTACTTAGCTAGGTGACTTGGGTACTTGGGTTGGGTGGGTTTGGGTTTGGGTTAAGTTTTAATTTTGGTAGGTTTTTTTTAGCTGCATTACTTCCCGAGTTTACTTCCCGGGTTTGGGTTTTGGTTTGGGTTTGGGTTTGGGTTTGGGTTGGGTTTGGGTTGGGTTTGGGTTTGGGTTTAGGTGGGTTTGGTTGGGTTTGGGTTGGGTTAAGTTTTAATTTTGGTAGGTTTTTTTTAGCTGCATTACTTCCCGAGTTGGGTTGGGTTTGGGTTTGGTTTTGGGTTTAGGTGGGTTGGGTTGGGTTTGGGTTGGGTTAAGTTTTAATTTTTGTAGGTTTTTTTTAGCTGCATAACTTCCCGATTTTGCCTATAAAAGTAGATTTTCACGGTTGTGGTTAGGTTGGGTTAAGTTTTAATTTTTGGTGGTTTTTTTAGCTGCATTATTTGTTTGGGTTTGGGTTGGGTTTGGGTTTGGATTTATGTTTTGGTGTGGGTTTGGTTTTGGGTTTAGGTGGGTTGGGTTGGGTTTAGATTGGGTTAAGTTTTAATTTTGGTAGGTTTTTTTTAGCTGCATTACTTCCCGAGTTTGTCTATAAAAGTAGATTTTCACGGTTGTGGTTAGGTTGGGTTAAGTTTTAATTTTTGGTGGTTTTTTTTTAGCTGCATTACTTCCCGAGCTTACTTCCCGGGTTTGGGTTTTGGTTTGGGTTTGGGTTTGGGTTGGGTTTGGGTTGGGTTTGGGTTGGGTTTGGGTTTAGGTGGGTTTGGGTGGGTTTGGGTTGGGTTAAGTTTTAATTTTGGTAGGTTTTTTTTAGCTGCATTACTTCCCGAGTTGGGTTGGGTTGGGTTTGGGTTTGGGTTTGGGTTGGGTTTGGGTAGGGTTAGATTGGGTTTGGGTTGGGTTTGGGTTTAGGTGGGTTTGGTTGGGTTTGGGTTGGGTTAAGTTTTAATTTTGGTAGGTTTTTTTTAGCTGCATTACTTCCCGAGTTTGCCTATAAAAGTAGATTTTCACGGTTGTGGTTAGGTTGGGTTAAGTTTTAATTTTTGGTGGTTTTTTTTAGCTGCATTACTTCCCGAGTGAACCTATAAATGTATATTTTTATGGTTGTGGTTAGGTTGGGTTAAGTTTTAATTGTTGGTGGTTTTTTTTAGCTGCATTACTTCCCGAGTTAACCTATAAAAAGTATATTTTCACGGTTGTGGTTAGGTTGGGTTAAGTTTTAATTTTTGGTAGTTTTTTTTAGCTGCATTATTGGTTTGGGTTTGGGTTGGGTTTGGGTTTGGGTTTTGGTTGGGTTTGGGTTTTGGTTTATGTTTGGGTTTGGGTTTGGGTTTAGGTGGGTTGGGTTGGGTTTGGGTTGGGTTAAGTTTTAATTTTGGTAGGTTTTTTTTTGCTGCATTACTTCCCGAGTTTACTTCCCGTGTTTGGGTTTTGGTTTGGGTTTGGGTTTGGGTTGGGTTTGGGTTGGGTTTGGGTTGGGTTTGGGTTTAGGTGGGTTTGGGTGGGTTTGGGTTGGGTTAAGTTTTAATTTTGGTAGGTTTTTTTTAGCTGCATTACTTCCCGAGTGAACCTATAAAAGTATATTTTTACGGTAGTGATTAGGTTGGATTAAGTTTTAATTTTTGGTGGTTTTTTGGTTACTATTATAATGTCTATAGAATATAAATATTGATGTAAATATATATATATATATATATATATATATATATATATATATATATATATATATATATATATACAACTACTTAGCTAGGTGACTTGGGTACTTGGGTTGGGTTGGGTTTGGGTTGGGTTTGGGTTGGGTTTGGGTTTTGGTTGGGTTTGGGTTGGGTTTGGGTTTGGTTGGGTTTGGGTTGGGTTTGGATTTGGTTGGGATTGGGTTGGGTTAAGTTTTAATTTTTGGAGGTTTTTTTTAGATGCATTACTTCCCGAATGAACATATAAAAGTATGTTGTCAAGGTTGTGGTTAGGTTGGGTTAATTTTTAATTTTTGGTGGTTTTTTGGTCACTATTATAATGTCTATAGCATATACATATTGATGTAAATATATGTATATATATATATATATATATATATATATATACAACTACTTAGCTAGGTGACTTGGGTACTTGGGTTGGGTGGGTTTGGGTTTGGGTTTGGGTTGGGTTGGGTTGGGTTGGGTTTGGGTTGGGTTGGGTTGGGTTTGGGTTGGGTTTGGGTTGGGTTTGGGTTTGGGTTGGGTTTGGGTTTGGGTTTGGGTTTAGGTGGGTTTGGTTGGGTTTGGGTTGGGTTAAGTTTTAATTTTGGTAGGTTTTTTTTAGCTGCATTACTTCCCGAGTTGGGTTGGGTTTGGGTTTGGTTTTGGGTTTAGGTGGGTTGGGTTGGGTTTGGGTTGGGTTAAGTTTTAATTTTTGTAGGTTTTTTTTAGCTGCATTACTTCCCGATTTTGCCTATAAAAGTAGATTTTCACGGTTGTGGTTAGGTTGGGTTAAGTTTTAATTTTTGGTGGTTTTTTTAGCTGCATTATTTGTTTGGGTTTGGGTTGGGTTTGGGTTTGGATTTATGTTTTGGTGTGGGTTTGGTTTTGGGTTTAGGTGGGTTGGGTTGGGTTTAGATTGGGTTAAGTTTTAATTTTGGTAGGTTTTTTTTAGCTGCATTACTTCCCGAGTTTGTCTATAAAAGTAGATTTTCACGGTTGTGGTTAGGTTGGGTTAAGTTTTAATTTTTGGTGGTTTTTTTTTAGCTGCATTACTTCCCGAGCTTAATAATCATTTTACATTATATGCTTTGGGTTTGGGTTGGGTTTGGGTTTTTGTTTGGGTTTGGGTTGGGTTTGGGTTGGGTTGGGTTGGGTTTGGTTTGGGTTTGGGTTGGGTTGGGTTGGGTTTGGGTTCGGTTTGGGTTTGGGTTTAGGTGGGTTTGGTTGGGTTTGGGTTGGGTTAAGTTTTAATTTTGGTAGGTTTTTTTTTAGCTGCATTACTTCCCGAGTTTACTTCCCGGGTTTGGGTTTGGGTTTTGATTTGGGTTTGGGTTGGGTTTGGGTTGGGTTTGGGTTGGGTTTGGGTTTGGGTTTGGGTTGGGTTTGGGTTTTGGTTTGGGTTTGGGTTTTGGTTTGGGTTTGGGTTTAGGTGGGTTGGGTTGGGTTTGGGTTGGGTTAAGTTTTAATTTTGGTAGGTTTTTTTTAGCTGCATTACTTCCCGAGTGATCCTATAAAAGTATATTTTCACGGTTGTGGTTAGGTTGGGTTAAGTTTTAATTGTTGGTGGTTTTTTTTAGCTGCATTACTTCCCGAGTTTACTTCCCGCGTTTGGGTTTGGGTTTGGGTTGAGTTTGGGTTTGGGTTGGATTAATTTTTGGTGGTTTTTAGTAATAAATTAGTTACTTTTTAGTAATAAAGTAGTTACTTTTTAGTAATAAAGAGGTTACTTTTAGTAATAATAAAGTAGTTACTTTTTAGTAATAATACATTAGTTACTTTTTAGTAATAAAGTAGTTACTCTTAAGTATTAAGTAGTTACATTTTAGTAATAAAGTAGTTAATTTTTAGTAATAAAGTAGTTACTTTTTTGTAATAAAGTAGATACTTTTTAGTAATAAAGTAGTTACTCTTAAGTATTAAGTAGTTACTTTTTAGTAATATAGTAGTTACTTTTTAGTAATAAAGTAGATACTTTTTAGTAATAAAGTAGTTACTCTTAAGTATTAAGTAGTTACTTTTTAGTAATAAATTAGTTACTTTTTAGTAATAAAGTAGTTACTTTTTAGTAATAATGAAGTAGTTACATTTTTGTAATAAAGTAGTTACTTTTTAGTAATAAAGTAGTTACTTTTTAGTAATAAAGTAGTTACTTTTAAGTAATAAAGTAGTTACTTTTTAGTAATAAAGTAGTTACTTTTTTGTAATAAAGTAGATACTTTTTAGTAATAAAGTAGTTACTCTTAAGTATTAAGTAGTTACTTTTTAGTAATATAGTAGTTACTTTTTAGTAATAAAGTAGATACTTTTTAGTAATAAAGTAGTTATTCTTAAATATTAAGTAGTTACTTTTTAGTGATAAAGTAGTTACATTTTAGTAATAAAGTAGTTACTTTTTAGTAATAATAAAGTAGTTACATTTTATTAATAAAGTAGATACATTTTAGTAATAAAGTAGTTACATTTTAGTAATAAAGTAGTTACTTTTAGTAATAAATTAGTTACATTTTAGTAATAAAGTAGTTACTTTTTAGAAATAAAGTAGTTACATTTTAAAAATAAAGTATTTACTTTTTAGTAATAAAGTAGTTACTTTTAGTAATAAAGTAGTTACATTTTAGTAATAAAGTTTATTTTTTTTAGTAATAAATTTTAGTTCTTTTAGTACTAAAGTAACATTCTTTTAGTAATAAAGTAATTACGTTTTAATAATAAAGTTTAGTTGCTTTAGTAAAAAAGTTGTCCTACAAGTTGCGTTAGCCCTTGATCCGGGAAAAAAGTAACCTAGTTGATTTATAATTAAACTACTTTCTAATAAATTCATAAAAAATCTAAATAAATCATAATTATAATACTTTAAAAAATGCAATATTTATCTTTATAATATATTATATCTTCATTATACATTGCCTTCATTTCTTTCTATCATTCATCGCTATCGGTAATTCCTCATTTATGTACATCGTGTCATATCTTAATTAAGACTTGATTTGTCTAAATATGTTCTCATAGACCTTCATCGAGAGCGTCGTCAGTGTTGTTGATTCCAGAGTAATAATGTACTCACTACTTCGCTTCTGTTTCTCCAGCAGTGGCCGTAGAACCTCAGTCGTTGTTCGCATATGTATCTGTTATTCTTGGAATTTTGCCGTACAACTCCTTATTTGTAACGTTGGTATCTACATGACTTGTTTAGTACAGCACGCAGAATGCGTGTATAGGCTTAATCAACTTTTGTCTCTAATGTTGACGTTAGAGTCCAAGTGATAGAGCCATATACAAGAACAGTCTCAACTGTAGCTCTAAAGAAGTTTCTTTTGAGTTTACTTGAATTTCCAGATTATAATCAGGCTATTCAAGGCTGCCCATCCACCCCCGATTGGTATGCTTACGTCATGTTAAGATGAACCAATATAACTGCCTAGATATTTGAACTATTCTACACGTTTTATATCATGGCTTATTTTAATGTTTATCTGGTTTTCGTGATTTAAACACATGTATTCCGTCTTGTCTGATTTTATATGTAAACAGATTTATTTAGCCGTATCTTCAAATTTGTTTAGTAGTTTATTTGTATCTATCAGATAATTATTACAGCTATATAGGTATACCTAGTCAGCATAGTCAATATCGGTAATGTGTATTTCAGAGTATCTATTGCTTTTTCTTTTGCAATAGTGAAGCCGGGATGTAAATTGGTATCCACTAATTTTTTCAATATATAGTGGAGACATATAATGCATATAAATGGTGCAATTTTATCTTCGTGTATTACTCCAGTAGTTATATCGAAGAAAGGTAATCCATCAGGCGATCTTACCATAGAGCGAGTATTCTTGTATAGCATCAATATGGTATTTACGATTTAAGTGTGTATACCATATATGATTAGGATACCTTTCATCTTTTCACGATTTATTGAATCAAAAGCCTTTGAAAAGTCTATAAAGAGGAGAGTAGCTGGTAGGTTTTTAGACTTTACCTCTTCTAGTATACGTTGAATGGTTAACATTTTTTCTGTCGTTGATATCTTTGTTCAGAAATCATTTTAATTTGTTCTTAGTATAGGATATATCTCAGGTCTTATCCTATTTAAAAGCATAATGTTATATATCTTAGCTGAAATTGGAGTTATTGTGATACCCCGATAGTTTTGTTGTGATAAAAAGAACTACTTTTTTTAGGGAAAACGCATCGTTCATTCCATATATCTATTTGTTCTTGAGAATATATACTATTGCACTAGTTTAGTAAGATTTTTGAAATTCTCCTAGTTTCCATACTTGAGCTGGTATTTCATCTAAGCCAACATCTTTTCCATTTTTTATGCTTTTCGTAGCTATCTTTAATTCATCTATTATAAAATGCCTTTTTTGATATCTAGTTCACTTTGTATAGTCAATAGTCGTTTGATGTGGGAATTTATGGGTTACCAAGTAGTTCCTTGAAATGGTCGTTTCATAGTTGAATTCGTTCTTTTTTACCCTTTGCTTTAAGTTTGGCTCTGTTTGAGTTATTTCTTCCACTAAATTTATTTACTATTTTCCAGGCTAAGGCTTAAGCTAAGGCTAATTTTTTGTTACACATCGCATATTGAATTTCACTTATTTTATTCTGAACGTAATATTTGTGTTCCTTCTCATACGATTGTACAAGATTCTTTTGAGCTTCGTTGAAATATCTGACATGTTATGGTGTCCGTTAATTTTATTTATGTCGCGCTGCTTCATGTAGTATTTTTGACAGATATTATCTGTGTCCTAGGGTATTCATTTTTACAACTTAGGTTTCAATGGGATTACTTTAACAGCAGTTTCCTTACATGTAGTTTCAAAGTGAGTATACCCTTTGCTAGTAGATAGCGAAGCTATAACCATATATGGTGTCATGTAGAGCTTGAAATTTAGTTTTCAATTTACTAATAAAGTTATATCGGGTTTCTGTATCTGTCTTTAATCTTGTCCAATCGTAATGTTTGATTTTACTAGATGTCTTGTTATTAGCTCTAAGGATCAGTCTTATATTTAATGATATAATACGATGATCAGATCCAACACTGATAAATGAGTTATAAGCTCTACAGTTTTTAGCATTTATGATATAATATATATCTATATAGTATATTATATAGTCTATATATATTGGATATAATTATAATGTATTTGTATCTACTAAGATGTATCTATTAAGAAAATTATGTATTTGTAATTGTATCTACTATGATTTTTTTTAAAGTAATTGTAGTTGTATCTATTATAAGAAAAAAGTGTGTAATTGTAATTGTATCTATTATATATTTTTTGAGTATCGTGCCCAGCTCTGCCTATAGGTTATATAATGCATTTTCAATTATAAATTAATTCTTAAAATCATTGGAAAAGTAAAAACATCTTTATATGAAAACCTCATATATATATACTATACAGTGTTGGGCAAAGTTCCTTTTTTAGCACTATCCGTTCCCGTTCCCGTTCCCGTTCCTTTTAATTTATCCGTTAGGTTGTACCTACTGTTCCCGTTACCGTTCCTTTGATATGTAACGTTCCAGTTTCAGTTTTTTATTATTCATAAAATACAGTATACAATGTATACTTCACAATGTACATTATATATAATCTGGTAATATCGTGTACTTGCATTTGGACTTATTCCGTAAAATATACTGTATACAGTATACAGTGTAAGTACCTACTAAAAAGTATATAGTGAATATTTTACGGAATAAGTCCAAATGTAAGTACACGATATTACCGGATTATCCGGTAATACCGTGTACTAATTATACGGTAAATTGTACACGTTGTAAGATATACATAATCTATACAGTATAATCTAAAATGTACAGTATAATGTACAATGTACATTATCCATATTACAAACTATATAATAATCTCTATATAATTGATAAAATATATTCTATGGTTCAAACAAATGGACCTAATTAATAATACACGAATCAGTATGATTTGAGTCTTTGAACGAATGTTTTCACTAGTAACACATATTAATAGTGCAAAAAGAAATATAATTGGCGATAAAACATGCGAGTATATAGTAGTATTACGTGGTAATATGCATTAAATGTATTTATTATTATTATTGTATATTTGTTTATTATATTAACACTTTTATTATAATTGTAATTCTAATCGTTGTAATTCTTTATTTATATCCTTTATTTGTATCCTAATGTAATATATTATAAAATAAATATACAAAATATCTTGAATTAATACTATATATATAGTGATATTTGTTATTTACTATATATATATATATATATATATATATATAGATTTATATATAAATCTCCGTACTTGTAAAGGAATGCGTTCCACTTGAACTATTTCCTATATTTATGTCTAAGCGTTCCCGTTCATTATTATGTATTCGTTCCTTTCTGCATTCCCGTTCCCGTTCCTATTTTATATCCGTTCCCGTTCCCGGAACGGGATCGACGCCCAACACTGATACTATAGTATAATGTTGTAAACTACTTAATTTGAAATATTTGAAATATTAAAATTATTAGATAATATATATATATATACCTATATATATATAATTTATTAGTTATCAATATATATAATTGCTTTACGAAATAATACATACTTATATAGTTAAAAGTCAATGTAACATATATAATATATCATAATCGTGCGAGTAGTCCAAGACACTAAAGTCACTAACAATTGCTTTCTTCGTGTTGAACATTGGCAGCGTCTAACTCTTCATTATGAAGGAATTTGTCGAGACGTTTCAGTGATACACTAGCCTGAGAAATAACCAGAGAAATATAATGAATGATTAGGGATATAATGAGGGTATGGATAAAACTATAATAGGAACTATTTGATAGATCAACGATATATACATTTAATCTGATATTATCAGGAAAATAAGTTTTTAAGTTTACCATAACAAATTATTTAAGAAATAATATTATTGTTTTCAAGCAAATATTCCCTTTTAACAACTTTTAATTGCTTAATAATTAATAAAATAATATAAAAGAGATTGATATAATTATTATGAAGTTATAATCTGAATAATAAGAATGTCATTGAATATACGTGTCATACATTTCAATAAAATATATAACTATTACATATAACTATTAGTATATTAATTGCAAAGATTTTCCGAAGGTGATTCGAAAAATCGTTGTTAATAGTATACAAGAAGAAATTATTGGTTTAATGAAATATGAAAATAAATGTGGGATGTATTGTATACACTATACTATAGTGACTATAGTGACCATGATTAGTAAGGAGATGAGCCTCGGAATGATTCCTATCGGAAACTGTAGGATGTTGAACAGCGACAGAGAAACGAAAGCTTTCTCGGCGTCAAGTTTTCCGCCGGTCAAAATGAACGTCAGAAATGTTGCTAACATAATCTTTAGGAGAATAAGTAGTTACCATTATCAACAGCGTAAAATACACACACACACATATATATATTATAAAAGTGTAATATTTCATAAATGGTAAACTAGGAAGTATACATTGAAGATTAAGAATTCGTTTAGTCTGTAATATATACCCAGATGAGGTCTATGATATATAAAACAGCGTACACATAATATAATTCTGAATTAAATATAGAACAATATCAATATATTTTAAGGTAACTTGAATTTAACTTTAAGGGTATCCTTAGTATAATCTAAACATAGCTTCTGGGCAGAGCTGGGCACGGTACTCACAAAATGTATAATAGATACAATTACAATTACACACTTTTTTCTTATAATAGATACAACTACAATTACTTTAAAAAAAATAATAGTAGATACAATTACAAATACAGAATGTTCTTAGTAGATACATCTTAGTAGATACAAATACATTATAATTATATAAAATATATATAAACATAGAGATTTATAAATTATATAGATATATATTATATCATATAATATATATATATATATATATATATATATATTCATCGTGGTCGAATTTGATAGTACATATCAAGGTACACTACACGGAATAATATCCCGAAGTGTTTTCTAGAAAGTGATTTTCTAGCAAGTTGTAGTGGGACCCCTTTTAAGTCACTATATTTCCCGAAAATTGTCGGAAAGTAATGGGATAACTCACTACATTCTCTTAATTTATCAGCTGCCTTCTATACCCTTGACCATAATATCCTTATAAATGGACTATCCTCTATCGGAATATCTGGTACTTCACTCGATTGGTTCATCTCATACCTAACTGGTCATTTGTTTACGAAATTAGCATAAATTCACTAATTTTTAAACCTCGTAAAGTTACTCATGGAGTACCTCAATGTATGTCCTTGGTTCACTCCTATTCAATATCAATCTACTTCCCTTATTTAAAATTATTGACAAATACCCCCACTATACAGATGACATATTACACTGTAGATTGATAGACCCTAACAATGCAATACATTTACTTAACAACTGTATTACTGATATACATAACTGGCTCACCAATAACTCCTTATCACTAAACTGTCTTAAAACTGAATCATTGCATATTAAAACATCTACTACTATATTCCTTCCACAACAAATTACCATTAACAAGTTGAGTATTTCTTATGCTAATAAAGTAAAAACTCTTGGTATATTAATCGACCCAACACTACAATTTCACATTCCGACTAAATCACTATCACAGTCAATTAACTACATACTACAAAACTTACGAACAATAATACCCTTCATTAATTTTAATACTGCAATCTTCTCGCTACATCCCTCATTCTACCCCACATTGATTACTATAATTCCTGTCCTTATAGGGATATATATGCCTCCTCACAATCTAATAAATAAACTCCAACGCCTTCAAAACACAGCTATCAGCTTTATATATTTTTCAACATAGCTAAACATTCCAGACAACATATATCTCCTCTAAGAACCAACTTACATTGGCTGCCAATAAAATCCAGTATAATTTATAATATTTCACTTATCATACATGTATCTACTCACCATAACACACCAGACTATCTCGCCAACTTTATAACTTCCCAATTTAACTATTTACAACAACAAAAATAAATAAATTCAAATTAAAAACTCCAGTTCTATCATATTTAACATCTGCCCAACATAAATCTTTCTCCGTCCAGGCTCCAAAAATCTGGAATGATCTACTTCACCATATCCGGTCAATTGACTCAACTGTAATACTCAATTTAAATCTCAAAACATGCCGTTTTCTAATAAATACATTAAAAAGCACGTCCGTATACATTAGGTGTATACATTAGTTGTATACACGCTGGTATACCAGTGTTTATTTCATCTGAAATTATACTATGAGCCATTACATACTATAGAGAAATATACATTATTACAATATACTATTTTTCAACTAAAAATAATCAGCGACCTTTAATTTCGAATGTTCAACACGAATATAGTAAATTATCAAATATACAAAAATTAAATTATTAATATATTATTAATTATTATTATTTAGATTAATCATATTTATTAAAATGATTTTATCTTTCAAAGTAATATATAATTTTGAATTATAAATCAATTAGTATATAAAATATATTATATAAATAATGTCTTTGTTTTCAATAAATGAATATAATGGTTTTTGATAATATAACTATAATTGATATATCATAATTTTTAACAATGAATTAATTTCAATATTTACAAAAGATATTTGATTAAAAATATATTGATGATTTATATATATTAAAATTAATTTATAATATGATAATATAAAATATTGATACAAAATACATATGATGTCCAAATGATATATTATTTAATAAAATGTATCTATTTAAATAATTGTCTTAGTAGATACGTATCTTAGATACTATTTATGATTAAGTGATAATAGATACGATTACAAATACTTTTATAATTGTTATAATAGATACAAATACAAATACAAATGTATCTACGATACTGATTTTTTGCTTAATAGATACTGTATCGGCGATACTGCCCAGCTCTGCTTCTGGGTATACCTCCGATTATTATAGCCAATATTCGGTAAATAAATTCATTCATTCATTCATTCATTCAAGTAAATTTAAGGTAATATATCATTTAAATTTCTTTAATTTTTTAATTTCGTATTATTCTTTGTTTATTCCAATAACGTATGTTATCGTTAACAAATATATATACTTTATACTTTCCATTATATAGTTTCACTATATAAATAAAGTATCAATTAATATATAAGTACTATAATAGTTAACTATAGTTACTATAGTAATGACTGACTAAGAAAGGGGACGTAATCCAGAAGAAGTAGATGACAGCCTCGAGAATAGCGTACGTCTTCAGGGTTGAGAGTTCACGCTCTCGGATTGTGTCTATCTTCTCTCGGAATGCATCCTCCCAGGCATATAGTTTCAATACCTGATCATTTCAAGGGGTAGGGGGTGACTGATATGTTGTCATATTAATACAATAAATGTATAAGTCACATGGTCGTAAGGAATACTTAATTTTATATATATAGTCAATTATACATTATATAACCGCATCGATTATATTGATGATTTAAAAATCAATGTAATGTAAATATAATTATATGGTTTTATTGTTTCTTATTTTAGTGGATAATTTCAACCTATCTATATGAACTTACATGAAGTTAGTTTTATTAACTTATAACTAAATGGATCTAATGTCCCTTCAAATCTGCTATTATTTTAAGGCATCTATGGTTTTAACGAGATACGATCATTATGGCATACACATTATTCTATGCACACTTATATAATATCATTCTAAATATTATTTAAAGAAATATTTTAATGTTCCGGGCGGAGCTTAAATCCTAGACCTACTGTATGATGACTTTGCCACTGGTCCACATAGGAAGTTATATCAAAATACCAAACAAAATATATAATAATGATTGCTTGATGCTCTAATTTAAACCTTTATTCCATTCAATATTTCATTAATCAGTTTAATTCTTTCATCTTTCAGTTTCATCTGTTTCATCTGAAGTAATGTATTATATTAATATTCGTGTTTGTGAATTGTTTATACTGAAGCATAATTAATAATTTTAATAAAACATAGACCAGTTATTAATTTAATATCATACTACCGTAAATATTACTGGGTCAATATGTTGTAATTCGTAACATGTCGTAACGGGTGATGTAACGGATGATGTAACGGATGATGTAACGGATGATGTAACGGATGATGTAACCGACCTGAAGTTTCCGTTGTACGAAGGCAGACGTGGCATTGATGGGCAACAACAGGATCATGACGCACATACCAGAGAGTATGGAGGCTCCCAGTATATTCCACAACATATAAATAGAGATTCCTAGGTAATGGTTGGTGCTACGGATAAGAAGAATTCGCAATATACATATCTTATGAAACAATAATCTCAATTTATTTTACATATACTCTATATGAATATTTTATATATTTCGGGTATATATATTTAGGTATATACCCTGTCCCCCTTTTGCAGCGCCCCTACATCTACCTACGTAATAACCCTACACCCGTCGCCATGGTACCTAACCTATCTGTAGAGGGGCCGACCACGTAATCCAAAGAGCGGCGGTGATATCCTGTATACGTTGAGCGTCCACAGACATCAGATTAACTATCTCACCGACAGTAGAAGTTCGGTAGGCGTCGATACTCATCGTCAGCGCCTTAAGGCAATGTTTACGTTAGTATAATGGAGTATAACAGCAGCATAATATACATTTAATGGCAACATAATAGTAGCATAATAGCACAATGTAAATATGTGAGGCTATTACATATGCTGTTATACTGCTATTATGAAGCTATTACTGTTTGCTAGGCTACTGTACTACTAATGAAGGCCGTGGTTAGGTGGTCTGTTAAAATGGCGGATCTACCTTTTTGTAGACTGCGGCGACGATAACCGCCTTAAGACGCATTCCCAGAGTGGTGCCCAGGTGGTTGACTTGGTTAATGAAGAAAGAGTTCAGCACAGAGATCACGAAGAACATGACGGCGTACAGGTAACCCTTCCACAGGTAAGAGGTATCGGTGGCGGACACGTACTGGATCAGCCGCCTAGTGAGAGGAGCGGAAATATGTAGTACCCCCTCAGAGTGATGCCGCGTTATACGGTTAGGAGATGTATATATCGTAAGAATTACGTAATAATATTATTAGATTTTAAATAGAATCCCGATTGTTGTTATGCAAATATACTATTCAATATTTTAATATAAAACGTATATTTTATAAACCCGGAATTATTATTATATAATGGAAAACTAGTGGTAAATATTGATAATTTTTTATATTATTTTAAATAATTATATTATAATATTAATATACATTACATAATAAGGTAATTAAATAATACTATTAATAATAATATAATAATAATTAAATAATAATATAAATAAAAATATAGTAATTAAATAATAACATTTAACATATAGCTAATAGAATTAATATTAGTAGGATATATAATAAATTAATACAATTTGTTGTTGATCAATAATAATAAATGAATAACATTTTTATTAATACCCTATATATTATATACCTTAGGTATAATACCTATATATACTATTTTAAATGATATAGCCGAATTCGCTAAATAACTCTTTGATATTACCGCCACCTATAAGCACACCCATACATACACCCATACACAAACACACCCATACACACACGTACACACACATATATACACACACACACGTACACACACTCTAACTTCTGAAGGAGAGGTCCGGCGAACATGAGTAAATCGCTAACAAGCTTACAGAGGTGAGCTATCAGAAGTGTTCCTCCTCCTACCTTCAGTAATACCCGCAACAGAGACACCCTGGGTCTATCCTATAGGTAACCATAACGACCACTTGTAAATTAAGGTATCGATGGTAAACTTCAAATACATTAGAAATTATTAATAACGCATGCGATTAATTATTATGAAGTATTCTATTATAATTATCAGTATATTATTTAACGAGAATTTCTAGAAATATTAAATTACAGAATACAAATTACAAGCATAATATTATATTTATTTATGTACTTTGTATAATAACTTTTTATTTCGATTATTATATTATTATTAACCTTTTGAAATAAAAACACTCTACCCAATTACATATATGTGTATATATTATCAATTAATACGTTATACCTATATCGAGGCATGCGTGATATCTATAGATATATATTATTACAACTTAGACATTTATATTACTAATTTTAAAATTATTTCTAATTCTAACAATGAATTTTATATAAAAATATAAATTTATATTAAAAAAATTATATTGTATAAGATATATAAAATATATATACATATATGTACATTCCTATAGTAATTATATATAGGAAACCAAATATTGGCAATCGGCCAAATATTGATTGATAATATGTATTTATAGATAGAATACTATTTTACCCCCTCTATTTACTTGTAAATGCGGTGACAATAGAAAACCCCAATACTACGAACTGTATCATACTATATTACGGTCAGTTTGAAATATATGAGATTGCAGTCGCGCATGTACGAACTGTTTCGGGTGTAACGCAGGTCAAGCGTTCACTTGTTCCGTAGTTGACCGGATGTATCAGCAGGGGTGAAGTGTCACTGTCCACTGAGGTATCGGAGTTACGTCGACTAAAGGGTGGGTTATTAGTGTCATAGTAGGGTTAGAATAGGTTTGGTCGAAATGGTCGAAATAGGGACAACATTGTTTCTAAATAGAGATAGGATTGTTATAACCTACAATTGTTATAATTTATAATCACCCTATGTTAGACACAACGAATTGTATTGCAAATATAGTACAAATATGGATTGATAATATATATATATAAATATATATATATATATATATATATATAAACATTATGATGTATATAAATTTACCCATATATATATATTTATTTAGCGCAGCATATGATATATATCATCGTATATAGACCACGGAACCTTCTAGTATCTTTGATCTTACGTTTGAGCTCTTTATCCCACTCCTCGCTAAATCTCTTGTAGTTAATGCGGGTTGAATCTCGCGGGTTCAAATTCCACAGGTCGCCCTCCAACAATTCTTTCTTGTACCCCTTGATGATCAATCTAACATTGTGTACACATCCCGTAAATATGTATGGTACATGTGTGGTAACATGTGTACCCGCTGGTATACCAATATTAGCGCGTTCTATAGGGTACATGTGATCTTTTCCTGTACTTAATATCGTTATGATCAATGTTGTATTGTATCAATATATGGGATGTACAATGTGTAATTATATGTATGCACACACATATATATATATATATATATATATATATATATATATATATATGGTTTAAATCAAATATAATTTAATATGTATATAAAGTGTGATCACAAACATATAATATAATTAAAAGTATTTCATTTTACAAACACTATACCTAGTATTATATTTATTATATTAATAATCATGTTATCTCATTCAAGACTCTTTCTGAAACCGTGAGTATTTATATATCTATCAGTTCCCATATAGTTTATATATACGCGCGAATATAATGATATATTTATATGTGAACTTTTAAAATATAGATAATTAATAATGTATTGATGATTTTAGATTTATAAAATAAGAAGTAACAATACAATAACAAAAGTAACCCTAGTAACCTGTACCATTGTATACATCTTAGCGCCACCAAAGTTGTATTAACAGTCGCTTTAACATCGTATTATATAAACATATTTATGTGGGTTGGTTTTTAGATTGTTGGGTACAAGGCGTAAGGTTGTCAATATTTAAATATTAGTTATACATTTATAAACCGGAAGTGGTAATCTCAGATCATGGATAAACGAAAACTGCTGCAGTAACGGTCAACGTTTACCCCTCAATAATATACGTATTTATATATATATATATATATATATATATATTAATAGGATTAGGTATGCATGTGGGCTGTAGCATGTCATATATACATAGGTCATAATAGTTGTATTCTAACGACCAATCAGTGAATAGCTACAGCGTCATTATTAAGTTATCGTATACGATAACTCAGTATACTGACCCGTTCATCCACCAGAAGGTCGCCCGAGAGAAGAAGCTAGCCGTTACTTCCGGACACGTGTTCTATAAATAGATCGTTGTGGTGGTGGGTTGATATGGATTAGTTTATCTATTGAATAAAGAAAGCGGGCACGCTATCATGAATTAACAAAACAATACGTATATATTTAAAAACTATAGTAAAACCTGATATCTTGAAATACCCTGAGAACTTATTTCTATATTTCTAATGTACGGAATGCATACACCAATGCGTTTTATTATTATTTATAATTAGTTTTTTATATAATTATAAACCCAATGTTAATTTTTGTAACATGTCGTTTTGGGTATCAATTTATATCTATTTTTCTTCATTATTTTTGTTTATTTATTTATATTTTTTTACCTAATAAACTATATGTGTATTATATTATATTATATTATATTATAATATATGTACTGGTGTATCGAGGTGAGAATAAACGGAAAAAGGATAGTCATTTACTTACAAAATATATACCTAATAACGTATTTGTATAATGTATTTTAATAATATAATTCCAATTGTAATTAATTAAGTATTTTACCAACTTTAAGATGTGTGTGACTCTAAAGTAATGATCCACATTATACTAGAGTATATACGTATACGTTTGAATAAATACTATTTATGATTAATATATATTAATATGTGATTTAATGTCAACAATTACAATTCCAAGTTCAATTCATTGATACCCGTCTTACCGATGCTATTATAGCACTGCTATGTATAGTTTACTTATGTAACGCATACGTGTGGCTAAAGGGGGTCACATCCCACTACAAGTATATCCGGCAACTTGCAGCAAATATTGTAAATTTAAAATAATTTTCTATTGAATAATGTTACTATTTATCATGTTGTAATGGGATATACCCCCTATAAAGTTACTATATTTCAGGCAAGTTGCCGGAAAGTAAGGGGGTATCACACTAACATTTTAGTTAACTTTATAGAAAATCATTTTAAAGTTAAAATATGTGTAGTTGTACATACCCCTTAAGGTATACATCGAGGTATGTATACCACAGTTAGGGGCGCTGGAACGATTTTGTATGTAGAACCACCAATTAAATTAAATTTGGTAGTAAAAGTTGGGGGTAACATATGAGGTTCTCCTAGATTTTAAAGTCGGGGGACATATCCCCCCGTCCCCCCTGTTGTAGCGCCCCTAACCACAATGTACACGGAACCAGGTGACCCAGTGAACTATTGTTTACATCAGTTATATCGAATTACTGCGGTGTAGCAACACTCAGGTTTTACCGTATTTTGTATTAAAAACGTCAGTATATGTTATACATTAACTCTTTAATAAGCATACACATATACATTAAGATTTTTCAAACATATAAATATATACATAATAATTATATTAAATAATTACAACAAATAAATAGTTTCATAAGTATTATGTAATGTCAAATATAATTCATTTAATTATAGATATACAAATACAACATAATATGAATTGGCATTTTTACTCTAGACATAATATAAATACTATAACATAAATCGCACAAACAATAGACATAATACGTATACAAAGGAAACAATACACACAGACAATAGACACAGTGAACTATAGAAAGTGTAGGTGATTAGAAAGCTTTCACACTCAGCATAAAGTTGCTGAATAATCATTAGTAATAATCATTAGTAATGATTATTCAGCAACTTTATGCTGAATGTGAAAGCTTTCTAATCACCTAAACTCTCTATGAATCATTGATTCATTACTAATTGCTATATACTAATACGTGAATATATTATAAGGTATATATATGCACATTATTTCTATTCATTTATAATTGGACTTATTTCTCTAGAAGATATATTTTAATATAATTATATAACAGATAACATTATACATAAGTACCATATATATATAATTCGTAAGTAAGTAAGTAGGTAGGCAAGTATTTAGATGTAAGTTACAAACCTCGTGTTGCGCATGTCTAGATTTCTCTGTGACGAAGATCAAACAGAACTGACCACATACCAACACGAAGTGTACGAGGAAGCTGGAGTAGAGATGAACTATTGCGCGTGACTCCTGTATTAACATACGTTTGTACGTGTATGTATATTGTATGTGTATGGGTAAGTTTGATCATTATATAGTGGACATGTATACAGATATTTATTAGTATAGTAAATATATGGGTTAACAAGTAAATGTGAAATATTAAATTTTAATAATTATATAAAATATAAATGATAGAGAAGTATATTAAAGAGTATACGGAGGAGGGTGAGGGTGGTGATGGGGTTTATAAGGGGGATGAGGATAGAGAATGAGGAGAATGAAAAGTAGGATGAGGAGGAGGATGAGTAGATGTGGAGAAAGATAAGCAGGAGAATAAGGAGGAGGAACATTAGCAAACCGAGAACTATGATGTGGAAGGGGAATATGGTGAGGATGAAGAAGATGGGGGAGGAGGAGTATGATGTCGGTGATTAGGTGAGGAGTATGCTAACCTTTCTGATATATGACTGTAGAATCACTATCCCACACAGGAAGTGCACGCTCCAGAATATAAAGTGGACCCCGGAAGTGATGAAAGCAGCCCTTCGTTCGTATTGGTAGATAATGGCGCTCACTAACTATACTCAAAGATAGTAGAAGTGAGTTTAATATGACTATATGTATAGTTATACTACGCACATTTAGTACTACATATTACTATGGTTGCTTCGTAAATATGTATATAATATTTTAAATATTATTTATTAACCATATCATAAATTAAAATAAAAAGTATAGCATATATATATTAAAATATATATTTTAATATATATGCTTTATTTTTCTTTTAATTTAATTTATTTTTGTATATAAATGTATACTATGTTATAAATACAATATATAAATACGGGTAACTTCTAGAGTGTCTACTCTAACCATGGAAGCGGATATCAGAGCCGGCGTAACCATATAAGGCATAGGGATTATCTTGTTCGAGAGCCTGTCGGAAAGAGCGGACCCGAATGACATAAGCCATACTAGACAGAGCAGGAGACTAAGTGTCTGTAATATATATATATATATATATATATATATATATATATATATATATATATATACCAAAGATTTTCCGAAGGAAAGATATAACACTTACGCGAAATCGTGTAATTCGAATTTGTATACAAAATACCCTGGTGCCACCTATAGCGGGTTACTTTTAGGAACTATGCGTTGTTTATAATGTAAATTCGTATTTAACTATACACTTTTAAAATGTTAAATAATATGCTTTAAATTAATATTTATATGATGAAAACTAAGTGTTCATTACTAATATATAACAAACAAATATGATATGTATGTTTTAAATGCTATAAGTATATATTTAGTGAGTAAAAGCTAATTTATATTGCATGTAATTTAATAGAGCAATGAAAACATTGTTGTATGCAAACAGAGCCGAACCTAAATCTATTTCAGTGATTTCGATACTACTGCTAGCAGCGGTAGGGGCTATAACTAAATTACGTTGCATGCATAGGGAGTGTTATATCTTTGCTTCGCAAAATCTTTGTATATACTGTATATATACAGTATATTTACTATATATAATATGTATATATAGATAGCACCATATTTTTAATTATAATAAGTGATAGAGGTAATATAGGTAATAATATAATAGAGATAATAGATATTAAATTTAAATGGTAAACAATTGTACTTGATTTATAAGGTTGGTTCATGTGAAAGTATTCTATTTAATTAGTGACATTTTTGAATTGTCATATATAAGTTGATAATCTTAAATAATCATAATTATATATATACCCTAAGGGTATATATACCTTGGTGAATATATTTGATTATGTCTGAAAAAATCATAACTCGCAAATTTTAATGTTACTAAATCCAATATTAAAATACGTTTTAATTGCTAAAGCTAAAATTGCGATCATAAACTGTGCAAATAAATGTTTTTATTCCATATACTGTTTCCCATCAACTTTATTTGTTGATTGATTGTCTGTTTAGGTAACTCTATATCATGTGTTATCTGTTATCGGCTGTTATATTTGTTTCGTTTTATATTATTCGAGTTAATAAATCCAAACCCTAAATTGTATTATTTTAGCTTCAAGTCTTTAGTTATATATTAGTTAACCTATTTGTAACACATATTTTAGCTATAGTTTTCGTATTAGTATAATGTATATACTTGAGACTAAAACTTCAAATATGTTAAAATTATTTTTCTAGTTCGATATTCCTTAGAATACTACTAATACTCTTATTACTACTACTACTACTAATAATAATAGTATTACTACTACTACTACTTTGCAATAGGGGGGACTGTGGGATATGCTCCCCCCCCCACTTTAAAATCTAGGGGGACCTCCTATGTATTGCCCCTCCCCCCACTTTTACCACAACATTTATTGGTTTGACATTTTGATTGATTCGTCCCCCCCTAAATACGAAATCGTTCCAGCGCCCCTATTGACCACTAACCATACGTGTGATATTCAGCCAGTTAGACCGCACCCTATATCGCCCCGCATCACGTGTGCGGGTGTAGTACATGTAGAAAGGGGCAAGAACACCTAGCCACAGTACGGGTAGCCAAGGTACTAGAGTTTCTCTCATGCAGACCGTTATGTCTGGTCGTTCTGTATTCCATAGCACGTCCAAATCCTGAGTGGGGTGGGTGGGGTGGGGGTAGGCGTAACTACCGGGGTTGGTATCTCTTCTATTATGTATACCTTCCGTATATGTAGGGGCGCTACAACAGGGGGACGGGGAGGATATGTCCACCCACTTTAAACTCTAGGGGGACCTCCTATGTATTGGTCCCCCCCCCACTTTTACCACAATATTTATTTTGATTGGTTGGTCCCCCCTACATACAAAATCGTTCCAGCGCCCCTAAATATATGGAATGATACCATAACGGATGTACATTATTCATATGTGTTGGGGTATTTCTTGAGATTAATTATGAAATCTGGCGCTACGAGGAAATACTACTACTACTACCGAGATGTACGACATACATCGTACACTACATCGTACGTTACATTATACGTTACAACTGAGATCACGTGATACTTCTGCAGGATGTCACGTGATAATACTCGGTATATTACTTATGCTTAGTAAATACTTTACTTCGTACTATTCATTAAAATGATACCTACTAGTATATATACTATCATGTATACAGTATACACAATATTATATAATTTAGTATAATATAGTATAGTAGGGGAAAGTAACCTAATACGGATACTTTAACAATTCATTGTCTTAACATTTTATGACTCATTATTTTATTCAAAAATTACAATATATTAATATTATATGATTATAGATATTATTGTGATTTTAAAATTTTATTTTAATCTCATAGATAACGGGGGTGTCCGTATTCGGTACCCATGTCAGAATACGGATACCCTGTGTTATAATATGGACACACTATATACCACTAGATTAACTATATATTATTATCTGAATCAATCAGACAAATTACAATTACATTATTTATAATTAATATTATGAATAATTTATTCTAATTTAATTAGATAATAATTTATTTATTTTTATTATTTTTTCAATTAATAATATAATTTAAGTAACTAAATAATAAAAATTTTAGATTTATCTTTATTGGTGGCATTACTATTATAACGCATGCGATTTTTATGAAAATCATAATAGTTCATACGCTGGGCGCTGGTTGGTTATAGGGTGTCCGGCGGACACTGTCCGTATTAAGACATCTAGAGTGTCCGTATTAGTAACTTATATGACCTCTAGATATATGCTTATAACTTAATGAATATTTGATGAAAAATATAGACATTATATATATAATGTTTAGAATTCTTTATTTTTTAATAATATAATTTTATATCGATACATTTGTATATACTTGAGAAGGTTTTCAGTTGAATTTTTTTTTCATAAATTTAAAAACGTAATAAAATAATCAGATTATTGGATATATCAGCAATATTTTGAATAATTAAAAAATAAAAAATACTTTTTTAAACTATTTATATAATTATGAATATGTTATTCATTAAACATTATTGTATATGATTTATGGTTTCTGAGATACCGAGAGTGTCCGTATTCGGGCACTGTTCGTATTCGGTTACTTTTCACTATATTGTAGTATAGTATAGTAGATTATATTAGAGTATATATATATACTATTGGTATACTATTACTAGTGGTATATATACCATACTACGGTATACTATACTATACTCTACTATATTATTCTAAATTATATAACATTACGTAATACTGTATACTAGTATGTATACTATAGGACCAGTATATCATAGTATTATAATATAGTTAAAATGGAAAAAAAATAAATAAAGTAAATGATTTCAAGTATCTAGGGAGCTATATATCATCAACCGAGAAAGATCTAGATATAAGATTGGCAAAGAGTTGGTCAGCACTAAACGCGATGAATAAAATTTGGAAATCAAATTTGAAAGATAAATTAAAAATAAATTTTTTCAGAGCCACTGTGGAATCAGTATTGGTGTACGGATCTACTACCTGGACTATGACTAAAGCCATGGAGAAACGTCTAGATGGAAACTATACGAGGATGCTGAGAGCTGCTCTAAATAAATCATGGGAATCACACCCGACAAATAAAGAACTCTACGGTGACACCCCTAAATTGTCGAAATCCATAAAGAGTCAACGTCTACGCTTCAGTGGACACTGTTGGAGAGCCCGTACGGAGCTAGCATCAGAATTGTTACTATGGACCCCGAAACATGGAAAAACGAAACCGGGTAGACCTAGGAAAACGTTTATCGATCAACTAGTAAAAGATACAGAATGCGTATTAAATGAACTGCCCGCAGCGATGGAGGACAGAAGTGGATGGAAGAAAAGATGTTGTTAACTACCGAGCAAGCTCGACCTGGTAAGGTATGGTAAGGTATAATATAGTATATTATACTATATTATTATATATTATACTATAAATTATAGTCTATAATATAGTATAGTATAATATATTATAGTATAGTTTAGTATATATACTATAGTATTCATATGTAGGTAAAAACCAGTGAATATATATATATATATATATATATATATATATAAACAAAAAGCCTATCGAGATATCACCCATGTTAATTACGTATTCTTTAATGTTGTATATTCGTCAAAATATCAAAATAATAATAATATCGAGATGATTACGTGTTAATATGTTAATAAGTAACAGATGATGTTCTATAGTCTATAGACTATAGTCTACGTGTGAATAGACACGTTTTAATTATTGAACAGTGGCAGTGATTAACGCAACGTGAGGAAATCAGTAATTACATGTAACCATATATATATATATTTTGCAGTCAGTAAGTATAATTATAACAAACACGAGCAATATATACCTATACAAGCTAACCCATAGCTTTCCGAGTCCTTCGCAGAAACTCGACATGAAGTCCGTTCCATTTATGAATGACATCTATGAATGATGTATTTATATGTGTGTATATATATATATATATATATATATATATATATATATATATATATATATATATATATATATATATATATATATGTTCCAACACATTATATAATCAATCAGAAATTATATACTAGATGATACAATTATTAATATCTGAATATAATAAGGTTATAGATGAGTTTATAAACTATTTAAGTAGATAACGAAGACATCAACATACGCATAGGTATTGTATTATTATCGTATGTATAATATGCTAGGAATATGCATGCATGGGTGGTAACTACCTTTTAATACTGATTATACTTATTCCAAAGATTTTCCGAAGTATTTTTGCTTATTCTATGAATCACACTGAGCCTTATTATGAATCACCTTGAAGTGGGTAAGTACAGTGTTAGTTAGTTCATTGGTATGTGTAGTTAATTTATATTTGCCATTTTAAATCTAATTAGATTAATTACGATTCATTAGAAATACAACAACATTTATAAAAATGTCTAATTAAAATGGAGATAACCATATATATATATATATATATATATATATATATATATATATATAGAAACCCGATGTTGAGTGATTCGTGTATGAGAGTTTGCGAGAGTTTGAATCACCGATCTTCGTATGCTATTTATTAATTATTCCCGTTCATTATGTAATAAAGTATATTGTTACGTACACCTATGAGAGGTAGTCATACCTGAGATAAAAGAATATAAAACAACGTATCATCATCATATATGTATCTATATATATTACTATAATCTATATATATAGGCATTTGCACTTATGTCTTTCTAACACATACATATACATATAACGTTAATATTCCAAATATATATATGTAAGCTATTACATAATAGTGTAATCGATATTAGCCACATACGATATGGTGGTCGCTAGACCGTGAAATGGTTATAGGCAGGAATGTGACGTATGAGGTATCCGATTGGCTATGATATCTCTATAAGACACGCCCATTAATACTATATATACACAGTAGGAATATATCACTATAGTTGTAGTTGCATTAATAAACATTCACTCTTGACTCTATATATTAATCGAAACCTATGGATTTACCCAGCAAACAGTAAGAGTAGCATAATAGCAGCATAACAGCATATGCTAGAGCCTCACATGTTTACATTGTGCTATTATGCTGCCATTATGCTGCTATTAAATGTCTATTATGCTGCTATTAATTCATCATGCTATTATGCTGCTGTTATGCTGCTATTATGCTGTCATTATGCTGATATTATGTTGATATTAATTTTAAAAGTATATTATGCTGCTATTATTCTGCTCTTCTAATAATAGCAGCATAACAGCAGCATAATATACTTTTAAAATTAATAGTAGCATAATATCAGCATGATGGCAGCATAATAGCAGCATAACAGCAGCATAATAGACATTTAATAGCAGCATAATGGCAGCATAATAGCACAATGTAAACATTTAAGGCTCTAGCATATGCTGTTATGCTGCTATTATGCTGCTCTTACTGTTAGCTGGGTGACCATAGATATTGAGTATCCTCAAATCCCTCCCTATAGGGCTCACTCAAATGTCCATGGATTAAACTCATATGATCTTAATAAATATTTGTACCTGCAGGTAGGGGGGTGATAAAAGGGGGGTGGAAATGTCCCCCCCCCCAACTTTTAAAAGTGGGGGGGGGGGACAAATATAATATATAATATTCACTTTTTTATACACTTTTAAGATCCACAAATTATTGTATTCTTTATGAATATTATATTTCTAGTATTTAAAGTATTTGTAGTATCATTATTTCACATACTTTTAGGGGGTCACCGGCTTGGCACTGTCATGATATTAGTATTTGTTAAACTAAAGCTATTATTCCCTTGTTAAATAATCAAATAGAAGGTAAATTAAATATAAACAAAATAGCTTTACATCATATATTTACCTAAATACAATTTTTGGCTTCTCAAAATATATCAATTAAATGGGTAAAGAAAATAGCAACGGCAATTAGAATTCATTAATAAAATTAATATGTAATGACCTTCCTTAACTAAACTAGTGGACGGTAACTAAAATACAGACGATCTTAACGTCATCGATACAATATTAAATAATATGCAGTTATAGGCATATCAAATTTAAAAAAAAACTATTAAAAAATTGTACTAGACCATTTATTGTCATGTGTGATGACACACAAGACATGTCAGGAAAATAACAGGAGGTTATATGCATTAGGTATGTTGATGAGGATTTTAATCCCAATGAAATTGTAATATGTAGGTGTACCTAAGTACTTAATATTTTAATTTAATATATTTAATTGATTATAATAATATACTAATAGTATAGTACTATAGTATAATACTATAGTATAATACTATAGTATAATACTATAGTATAATACTATAGTATACAACCCATTAATTATGAAAATATACTATCGATTTAATTGAGGTTATGTGTCTATCCCTTCCTCTATCCCTCCCATATCCCTTACTATATTTTATATGAATAATTGTTGTTGCTTCCTATTACTTACTTTTACTTTTAGTCCCGTTACTCGGAAATCGTAGGGGGAATCAATCGTAAGGGGAATCCTTTCTGCCTTAACAACACACTTTCTCCAGCCATCGCGATCGTGAACTGTGTGCAATAATTGGTTCGCGTCCATCTTAGTCCAATCAGATATATTATTGAACCATTGACTCTTCGGACGACCCTGCTTTCGCGAACCTTCAACAATACCTATTATCGTTTTGCTGAGACCGTCATTTCTGGATATATGCCCATACCATTTTAGTTTGCGTAGTTTGATCATGTGTAACAGAGGATCATATTTGCCGATTATTGCTATCATCTTCTCTTTTACATACACATTCGTCTTTTTTTCCTGATATTTTTCCTGCAGATTTCTGTGTGATTTGTTTTCAAATGCTTGCAGTCTCTTCTGCATTACTGTGCTAATGGTCCAGGCCTCACATCCATAAGTTAAGGACGAGTGAACGGTATAAATTGTATTTTAGCTTAAAATGTATGTGTCGACTGTTCCATATAACATATAGTTGTATCTTGGCTGAAGTCTCAAGATCTAGTCGTATTATGATGTCAGTTTCACATGAACCATCATTTGACAGAGTTACTCCTAAGTAACAGAATATGTTGACTTCTTCCAGTTTATTATTATTTAGTGTGATGTCAGCATGAAGAGAGGAGTATTTACTATTAACCATTACCTTGCTTTTTTCTGAACTGATTTCAATGTCATATCTGCTACCACATTTAGACAGATTGGTCATATCTTGAAGCTCTTTATTAGTGCCCGCTATTAAATCAATGTCATCTGCAAATTTGAGATGCCATACTATTTTACCACCTATTAATATCGATGGCGTTAGATTATCTTGTACTTCCTACATGATTTCATCGAGGTATATATTGAAGAGTAAATGTGGTAGTATACATCATTGACGTATTCCAACCGTTGATTTGAAAAAATGTCCTATGTTGTTACTAATTAGGACTGAACTGGAATTGTTATTGAATAAAGATTTAATCATTGTAATTAATTCGTGATCGATACCACACTTCTGAAGTGTTGACCACAGTCCTTCGTGATAGACTCTATCTACGCTTTCATGAAATAAATAAAGTTATGGAATAGGTTCGTCTGGGAATCAAGATGCTTTACTATAATGGGCCTGACATTTGTTATCTGTTGGACCGTACTTCTGCCTTTCCGAAATCCTGCTAGTTTCTCAGATATAATTTGTTCAGCTTGCGGTGTTAGCTTTTTAAGTATTATTTTTAGTAATATCTTTCTTGAATGACATATTAAGCTAAGGGTTCTATTGTTTGAACATTTTTTCAGGTAACCTTTCTTGGGGATGGGTATTACTAATGATTGGGTCCATTGGGTAGGCCAGATTTTATTATCCCAAGATTTTTGGCATATCTGAGTGAGGAACTAAGTTATCGAACTTCCCCCATGTTTGATTAGTTCGCTTGGTATATTGTTAATTCCTGGTGATTTCCCTTCTTTTAACGTTTGTAAAGCATCGCTAACTTCAGATTTGAGTATTAACAGATCAGGGTCTGATTCTTTTCTGAGAATTTCCGTGTTATTTAGTACATTAACATCAGGTTGTATAGGATAATTATATAAGTTGTGGCTGTATTTAGTCCAGCGGTTTAGGATCGATGAGTCTTCAGCTAGTGGTTTCCCATTACTGTCTTCAATGATGGAAGTAGCTGTTATTGGTGATTTCGTTATAATTTTCAGTGTGCTTCCTATTATGATATTATAATTGATTGGTTTTCTTTTAAACAGGTATTTTTAATGTAGTGGCAACCGGGAAAGCAATTTCTTCATTGATATTGAAATGTTTACAAGAGAATAATCTACCAATAGAAAATATATGTATCCTATGCCGGAGCTTCGAATATGGCATGAAAATGTATGCGGAGTTAAAACATTGATACATGAGGTACAACCGTTAGCTCATTGTGGAACCCATCGACGAAATATTGTTGCCCAAGCAGTGGGCTCATGTTCAGCAATTAATGATGATCTTGCATAAATTAATGAAATGGAGTATTTTTTGCAAAAACAATAAAATTGAGAAATATCCATTTCTTAAATAGCACGTAAAAAGTAAGATCACTGTGACCTACTAAATAGACTGTAATAAAGGAGACAATTAGGAAAGTTTTAAATAATTATAATCAAATAATAACTTCTTTGGATGAGTTCAATGAAACTGGAAATTCTGAACAGAGATTAAAATGTAGGATTTTGTAGCATACCTCAGAAAGGAAATACTAAGGTATCCTATATACCATTAGCTATATAGCTATATAACTAGTTTATTATATATGTAATATACTATAAAGAGTAATTAATGGCTATATTAGTCCAACTACCATAATTGAAAATACTAAAATGAACTTACAGATATATGTATAACTAAATTAAAGTGTCAGATAAATTATGTAGATGCAAAGCTTGCTTGTATCAAATCTAAAGTAGAAATACCTACATTTATATCCTCTTGAAGTCAACAAAACAAAGAAAAAGCCACAAGGTATACATGTTTATTATATAAATTATATTAATATATAAATAATTAAATGTGTTATATCATTTTTCTAGTATTCCAATTCACTAATGAATCATTATAATGATTCATTAGTGAATTGGAATACTATAAAAATGATATATTCAGGATAATGTTGAAATATAGCTAAGGTTATAGGTACCTACTATACATGTTCTGATATGTATTTATTTCTATATTAATATATTATTATATAACCCTAGTATAACATTTAAAGGAATTCAGTACTTTGTGTTTATAATATATAATAAATACAGATTATATTTACTAATGAAGAATATAAATAAATTGTTTGAAATAGAATATAAGTTAATTTCCTGGATAAAAAACTTATTTAATAAATTTAAATTTAAATAAATTAAATCAGTATATACTATGAAAATATAGGATAAAATACTCCAAAGTATATGACATTGCAATAGAACAAATATCTTCAAGAGTTTCTAACTATAATGCTGATTTTTTTTCATATTATTTGCTACAATAAACTACAATGATCAATAATTATATATATATATATATATATATATATATATATATATATATATATATATATATATATATATATATGTTGTACGAGCACTTTTATCAATGCGTCGTCTCGTTATGTTTACACAAATGATCCACAAGTGTGTTTATATTATTCAACTTTATTTAAATTAGATCAACCGTATATCTGGGTTCGACGAATCTCGTATAATATGATATCAAGAATAAGCGTACACTAGTAATGTCTGATGTGTAACTGATGCAGGCGAATTATAACAGAATACGTTTAATGATTTCGGTTACACATAAGTGCGTTTCTCTAACAAAGCATAGTGGCCGTGCACATAACCCGAATGCATTAGTGTGTTTCTCGAACACAATATAGTGGTCGTGTACATAACGAATGCATCATTATGGTTTTAATTGCAATATACGTGTGTCTAGGTTTATATTATCATGAATCACTCTATAACATCCACCCCTACTCCAAAATAAATTTTGCCCCAACATTTTCAAATAACTCTACTTAAATGTAACCTTTCTTAAATTCCTTCGGTTCTCAACCCTTTTTAACCCCCTTCTCATTATCATATATGCAGACGTATCTCTTACTTTACCTTCTACCGTCCAACTTACATCGCCCCAAATATTCGCTAATTTCCGCCTGCCTAATACTCTATTTTTTACCAATACCTCACACCCAACAGAGATCAGCACTCGATTCCTCCATACCTCTATTAGTTTCCCCTAGTAATGTAAGAACCCGCCGGTTAATTTCACCCATCTTTTTACTCGTCTCCCAAACCCAATCACTTTCTACATTTCTCCTACTTAAACCCATCTGTGTGTCTACAGGTAGATTTTCCTCCCGGCCAAACATCAGAAAGAATGGTGAAAACCCTGTGGTTTTATGCGGAGTGCAGTTATAAGCATGAATTAATTTCGGTAGATGTATTGGCCATTGACTTTTGTCCTCGCTACAAAGAGTCCTTAACATAGTAATTATTGACCTATTCATTCGCTCGCATTGACCATTACCCTCCGGATGATAGGGACTTGTCCTACTCTGTCTTATACCAAATAATTTGCAAATCTCTCGAACTACTTCTGATTGGAAATTCCTCCCCTGGTCCGTATGTATCCTTAATGGGATCCCATAGCAGAAAATCCAATCGTTCATCAATATCTTTGCTACTGTTACGGCCAATTGGTTCATAGTAGGTACTGCCTTTGCTAATTTTGTATATGCGTCGGTAATAACCAAGACGCTATCCCTTCCATCTGAAGCCTTATCTAATCCCACAAAATCTAGAAATACTAATTCTAGAAGTCTAGATGCCACTAGTGATCCCATCTCTACTCTAGGTATTCTACCTTGCTTCGATATCTGACATACTTCACACTTTAGTATATATTCCTTTACATCTTTATATCTACCTTTCCATGTATATCTACTATTTATCAGAGATACAGTACGGTCTATCCCCTGATGCCCATTCTTATCATGTAATCCTACTAATATTTCTTTAATCATTACCCTTGGCACTACTAGAACATTATTACCATTATCTCTACCCATGTATAATATACCATATATTATTCTATAGTGTCCTTTCGGATGTCCCGACTCTAATTCTCCTATAATCTTACTTAAGTCTCTCTCTTCTAACTGATATTTCCTTATCTCTTCTTTGCTAATATCCTGTACTACCTTAACCTCAGTAACCTCTAGGTCATCTTCATATCAAATGTTTATATCAGTCTCCTCTACATCTCCTACCCCCCGTTTCTTTGATAAAGCATCTGCTACACAATTTAGGTTACCCGCTCTATATTTTATCGTCATATCGAACGGTGCCAACCGTGCTACCCACCTCTGCTCCAGTGCAGTTAACGTTTTCTTGCGTTCTAAATATGATAAAGCACTGTTATCAGTAATTACTAAGCATTTAGACCCTATTAGATAATGCCTAAACTTGTCCGATACTGCCCATACCACTGCCATAAATTCTAGCTTCTTTGACGAGTAGTTTGCCTCCACTCTTTCCCCTGTACTTAACTCTCTACTTGCAAAAGCAATCACCCGAATCTTCCCCTCTATCCGTTGGCTTAGCACTGCCCCTAACCCCTTATTAGAAGCGTCTGTTTCTACTATAAATGGCTCTCCATATCTAGGTAGTGATAGAACTGGAGCATTACTGATTCTATCTTTCAGTTTTATCATTGCTTCTTCGCATTCCCCATTCCATGAAATCCCAACCCTCTTGCTTCTTCTCCTAGACACCTTATCTTCCTCTATATCAGTCCTAGTTAACTTCGTTAGTGGTGCAACCATTTCAGCATAACCTTTTATGAATTTCCTATAATACGATCCTACCCCTAGGAATGATCTTAGCTCTCTTAGCTTTACCGGTCTGGGCCAATTCTTTATCGCTCTTGTTTTCTCCACATTTATCCCCATTCCTTTTTCCGATATATTCATCCCCAAAAATGTGACTTCGTTCAACCCTAGTTTACATTTCTTCATATTTAGTCGAAATCCTACCTCGGCTAGTTTATCCATTACTACTCTCACATGTTTTATGTGATCAGACCACGATTTTGAGTATACTAAAATATCGTCTAAATAGCAAACTACGTACTTAAATATTTCATCTCTAAAAATATTCGACATTATCCTCTGAAAAGTTGCTGGAGCATTCACTAGTCCGAAAGGCATTCGTGTGAATTCATAATGACCCCAGGGAGAGCTGAATGCTGTTTTATGCTGGTCACTTTTATTTACTTTTATCTGATTATATGCCGATTTTAAATCAAAACAAGAATATATTTTTGCCCCCTTCAACGCCTCCAGAGAATCATCAATTCTAGGTATTGATTACGCATCCCTGACTGTTTTCTTATTCAGGTTCCGATAATCTACACATAGTCTAAGTTCATTATTCCCTTTCTTAATAACTACTAGTGGGCTGGCATACTCACTATTCAATTTTACTATAATACCTTCTTGATACCATTCATCTATTTGATTTTTCACTGACTCTACTTCCGTAGGTATAATTCTCCGATAAGGTTGCGCGACCGGTATGGTATCAACTGTTCTAATATGATGTTCTCCTACTCTGGCCCACCCTAATGGTTCTCCTTTAGTTATGAATAATTCGTTATGTGCCTCCACCATATCCTCTAACTGTTCTCTCACTGTCTTAATATCACAACCTATATTGACCTTAATCGTATTTATTTCGACTACATATAAACCTTCCTCATTCTCGCCTTTATAGCGGCTAATTATATTCATCCCTATTAAACACCTACCATTAGATGAAACTACAAACCCCGCTCCCTTAATCAACTTCCCTCGTAATTCAATATCTACACGTACATTACCACTATTCAGTACCATTAACCCATTGGCTGCTTTCAACTCTAACCTAGGAAAAATTGATATATCTATGCCCAACCTTTTAACTACCCTTGCCGATAGAATAGAAACTTGACTCCCTGTATCTACAAGGCGCTCAATTTCTACCTGTCTAATTTTTACAACTGTCGTTGGACAAGTTCCGATTAACCAGGTCTTCCCCTCGTGTTCTCCCATCTCAGTCACCTGACCTACTGAGACGGGTGGCCATTTAAAGCTTCATACCTACACTATCGCGCCATGTGTCCAGTTCTCCCACACCTATAACATCTACTTATCGTTCTACCTACTTGCCCATGTCTCTCTACCTGTCTACCACCACTCTCCCTTAACCTATACTCTAGTTCTCTAACTTGATTCCCCAACCTTTTAATTTCATCTCTATCTGTACTATCTACTCTATCTACCTTTACCTCCCGAACCTCATATCCACCACTTCCCCCCCCCCCCTAAGTGACTCGAACAGTCGTTCCCTCTCCCGTATCTGGCTGAATGTCTTAAGCTCCCCAGTCACTAGTAACTCCCTCCTTAGACTCCTTCCCATACATTACTTTTGAATGTGTCTACCATTAACGATTCCCAATCATCCACATCCTCCTTTAACTCTACTCCCAATCTTAAAATATCATCCGCAAAATAAGTAATGCTCTCCTCTTCCCCTTGTCTCCTTTCTACCATTACTCTTAACCTCTCCCCTCGTGCCCTCTTCTGCTTACACCTATTCCTCAAACCATTAAATATCGCTTGCTTACTTAATAGAGCCTCGCCTAGCATTGACAATTCTAACTTAGCGCCCCCCCCCCCCCCCGTATGTGGTAAAGTATAAATCCAGTTGCTTCCTCCCCTTTAAATCCTAATAAGCTTACGCATTCATCCGCCATATTTATCCACTCATTCACATCTATGCCATCACTAAAATTTGACAATTTTACATAACTCGAATACCTCTTAGGTGGCCTCCCTACAGGTTTGGTATCCTTATCTACCTCGGTCATAATAGTTTTAGTTACAAAAGCAAAAAAAAAATAATTTAAATAGGTCACTGAAAAAGTCCACTTATATTGCAACTAGATACCACAATCACGCACTCAATAAATACACTAACGTATGATACCGGGTACCGATTGGTACTTCCGGGTTTCTCGTGGCGTCTGCTTTACAGGGTATCAGTTGTCCTTCTGGGTTTCTCGTGGCGTCTTCTTTTACCGGGTACCAGTTGTCCTTCCGGGTTTCTCGTGGCTGCTTCTTTTACCGGGTACCAGTTATCATTCCTGGTTTCTCGTGGCGTCGATACACGGTTGTCTACAGTTGAGATAACAATAGCCGCTGTCACCAATGTTGTACGAGCACTTTTATCAATGCGTCGTCTCGTTATGTTTACACAAATGATCCACAAGTGTGTTTATATTATTCAACTTTATTTCAATTAGATCAACCGTATATCTGGGTTCGACGAATCTCGTATAATATGATATCAAGAATAAACGTACACTAGTAATGTCTGATGTGTAACTGATGCAGGCGAATTATAACAGAATACGTTTAATGATTTCGGTTACACATCAGTGCGTTTCTCTAACAAAGCATAGTGGCCGTGCACATAACCCGAATGCATTAGTGTGTTTCTCGAACACAATATAGTGGTCGTGTACATAACGAATGCATCATTATGGTTTTAATTGCAATATACGTGTGTCTAGGTTTATATTATCATGAATCACTCTATAACATATATATATATATATATATAAATTCTATTTTATATTTTAGATTAAAAATATCCAGAACTTGATAGTAGCGAATTGAGGGTAGAGAAGATGATATTTCAAAGAAATAATTTTATGAATATAGATTATTGTATAGATATAATAAAAAGAATATACATTGTATACACTATGTATATAGTAATATATAAAGAAAATTAAAATGTATATTAACCATGGTTAAGAAGATATTAAAAATATATTATTTCCTAATATAATAAAGCTTCTACAAAATAATGATCTGCAAGCCAATAAGCTCGGTTACCTGTGAAAGGTCATTCATCTGTATGAGAAGGATAAAGACGTGGTTGAGAAATTCTATGAAAATAAACAGTTAAATAGTAGTATGCCATGCATTGTACTGTACAATTTGCATACAAAGAAATACTGGAAGAGATAGATGATGATGAAATAATAAACCAGTTTATCTTGTGATCTTCTTAGCGCAAATCTGCTTTTATGTGAATTAAAAACATCTATTTAATCAAATATATTTACTAATAATTTGTTACTATATTTTAATATAGTAACCTTTAACCTTTAACCTTTAACCTTTAAGGTTAACCACTCCATGTAGTAATACATACTTCTCAGTCGTGGTGTCCCGTAGGACAGAGTTTATAGTTGGTCGTAGGCAATTTTAAATAGGTACGTTTTTAATGCCCTTTTAAAACTGTTTGTGCATCATTGTTCACGTAGAGACGGTGGTAGCTTATTCCATAGCGTAGGTGCAGCGCAGGAGAAGGCACGTAGTCCGTGATTTCGGTTGTGATAGGGGGTTTTCAGTAGGTTAGTTACTGCAGGTCTGGCGCTTCGTGGAATGGTTTTTGTTTCTATGCAGTTTGCCAAGTAAAGTGGGGAGTTATGGTGATATGCATTATGCGTAAGTAAAAGTATTTTATATTTTACCCTGAAACGAAAAGGGAGCCAGTGTAATTGTTTCATCAGATTAGATATGGAGTCATTTGATCTTCTGGGTAGGTTGAAAATTACTCTAACGGCACTTCGTTGAAGCATGTGTGGTTTGCGGGTAGATACGTCAGGCAGAAAGATCAGTAATGCGTTGCAGTAATCAATTATAGGGAGTACAGTGGAACGAACGAGTGTAGTGCAGGTTTCAGTAGTTAGTAAAGAACGAATTTTTTTTATGTTATATAGATTTAAGTTTGCAGCTTTGACTTGTTTATTAATATAATCCTCGAAACTAAAAAGAGGGTCAAAGACGGTGCCAAGGTTGCGTATGGGGTTGAGGCAGTGTACTGGATTATCTAAGATATTAATTTGCATAGGTAATGTCTGTCTTATGTTATTGTTATACCCTATCAGTAGTGCTTCGGTTTTGGATTTATTAATGCATAGGGAATTATTTCTAAGCCATTTTGATATTTAATCAATGCATCGGTTTAGTGAGGTAAGCTGGTTTGGTAAATCGCGGGGGGAGTCACAAGTGGTATATAATTGTATGTCGTCTGCGTACATGTGGTAGGATATGGCGTGATTTTTGCAGATTGTAGAAATGGGGTCGATGAAAATAATGAAAAGTAAAGGTCCTAGCACCGAACCTTGAGGCACGCCGTATTTAAGTGGATGCGGTTTGAGATGTGCTGGTTGGTTTTTACGCAGTAAGATCTATCGGATATGAAGGATTTAATCCAGTTAAGAGCAAGTCCGGTAATGCCAATATATTCAAGTCGAGTGATGAGTTTACCATGATGCAAAGTGTCGAACGCAGCTGACATATCAAGTAGGGTCAGTAGAGTGATTGTGTCACTATCCAGAGAGACAAGAATGTCGTTAGATATGAGAGTTAACGCTGTTTCAGTGCTCTTCCCATGTAGATAAGCGCTTTGGTGATCGTTTAGGATGGAGTGGGTCGTGATAAACGTATTTAGTTGTTTGGCTACAATTTTCTCGAGAATTTTCGATAGGAGTGGGAGTTGCGATATTGGTCAGTAGTTAGCCAGAGAATCGGGGTCAAGTGTAGGTTTCTTTAAGATGGGGGTGATAAAGGCCTGTTTCAGTGTGAGAGGTACAAAGCCAGTTGCAAAAGATTGGGATATGGCAAAGTGAATATAGTTAATTAAGTGAGGTGATATTCTACGAAAGACTTCAAAAGGTATTGGGTCATTAGGAGATGATTTCTTGGAAGATTTTAGTAGGCTGGATAGGTCAGAAATTGTAGGGGGTAAAAACTGGTCAATATTGGGGATTGATGAACCGTTCGGAAGTTGGTTGTAGGATGGACTGGTAATAGGTAGTGTGCTGATCAAATTAGAGACTTTGTTTTCAAAGAAACTGGCAAAAATTTCAGGTATGTCGGTGTCAGGTAGGTCAGGTAGTTTATTAACAACAGTGCGGCCAAGAAGGGAGTTGGTGATTTTTAACATTTCATTAGATGAGAGGTCAGGATTGGATAATAATTTTAAATAGTAGGAACGTTTAGTGTAACGAATCTTGTTAGTATAGATGTTACGAGCTTTCGTGTAGTTATTTTTGTTTAGAGTATTATTAAACTTGGACATGGTATGTTCGAGATTGCGTAGAAAGCGTTTATAAATTCGCAGTTCAGCTGTGAACTAGGGAGATGTAGGGTGATCGGGGATGCTGATTGTTTTCATCGGTGATAAGGTGTTAATCATTTCCACAAGGCAGTTATTAAGTGTGTCAAAGTCAGGGGTGGGTGAGTGTAAGTTTAGTACTAGAGTCGTAAAGTGGTCGACAAATGAATCAGTACCAACAGTACTAGTTGGCCGAAAAGTAATCATTTTCCGAGGTATGGGCGGTGGTCGTTGTGTCATAAGATTGAAATTAATGGCATAGTGATCAGTGATAAGCGTGGATTTGGTAGGTTTTGAAATGAAAAGTGGCTTTTGTGACTTGGTAATGACGAGATCAAGGGTGTTTCCTTGATTATGCGTACTGAAATCGCAGTGTTGTATGAGGGAGTAGGAGTCTAGTGTTTCAAAGAAAGTAGTGGTGTCGTGGTTATTATTGTTGACGTGAATGTTGAAATCACCCACAATAATGGTGTTGTCGGTGTGAATATCAGAAATGAATTCTGAGAATTCGTTGATGAAGGGGGAGATGTGATAGGATGGGGATCTGTAGATGACCATAATGTCAAAGTGGGTCAAATCACTGGAGAAGCAGCAGTGTAGAAATTCACCGGAACTGTGAGATTCGGTATGGTGGTGTTGTTTAGTAAGTTTGATGAATTTCTTGACAATTAGTGCTACCCCACCTCCACGGCCTTTGCCACTGGCAGAGGATGATCTTGGTGTATGGTAAAAGTTGAAGGAGTTTCTTTCCAGCTGGGATATGAGGGCCCGGTCGTCTTTTTGGAGCCATGTTTCAGTGATGGCGAGGATATCGATGGAGTTAGTGTCAACGAAGTCGTTAATCATGTCGATTTTATTAGATAGCGATCGGGCATTTATTAGGGTCATGCGCGGCATATGAGATGGCGTTGGTGTGTCCACAGGTGGTAGTGTGATTAGGGTGTTACTTTGAGTTTTAGGATATGAAGGTTTTTTGAGGGTGATCCTCGTATGCAGTGACGTATAGATATGTCGGCATTGGCATCGTTTATTGCCCTCGCTTCTTTATATTTAGCGTTCAGTTCGGCAAGTTGGTCTGGGTTGTAGTCGTCAGAGAAACGTAGGGACATATGGTCGGAGTCTTTTAGGAGTCTAAGATTGTCCTGGACAGTTTGCTTATCCGCGAGTGATTTATAAGTAATTTTTACAAGTCTACGACTCACTGGAAATTTAGTATTAGTATGTCCTAGTTAGGTGTATTTAGTTGGTATGGGGCAGTGAAGAGTGTCTTTGAATAGCAAAGCTATGTAGTCATCAAGGTTGGTATCATCAGCAATGCCGCGTACATTGTACGCCGTACAATGTGATTTAGGTCACGGCGCGAAATTTCAAAAGCTCTAAGAGACTGTTTAGTAAGTGCTAGGTCGATGGTATTTTTAATCAGTGCAGTAGGTTCAGTTGGTTCAGATTGGGTGGTGGTAGCGTCACATACCTTAGTAACTATAGCAGAAAGATCGTCAGTTTTTTGGAGGATTTTTGCGTATGTCATTTTTTGAGATGAGTTTACTTCCTTGATGGGTTCAGATAGAGCTTCGACTGCGGATAGTATGTTGTCCAGTTTGATCCCAATCGATAGGGGTGTTGCTGTACAGTTATTGCAGAACCATCTCGCTCCAGGATTTTCGAAATTAGAAAGAAGTTTAGTAAAAGATACAGGAAGTTTGTGGCAATTTGCACAAAACCAGTTTCCACAGCAGTCACAGGATAGAACTTCCTTGTCCGTTGGTGAATCACATGAACTACACTTAGTAGACATTTCCAATTAGTCTAAACTATAATAAGATAATTCTAAACTAACTAAAAAGTGGTTTTATAAGAGAAAAATATTTAAATTGTTTTTTGTTGTTTACCAAAGATCATGACGTAGTATGATATTATATATATATATATATATATATATATATATATATATATATATATATATATATATATATATATAGGTATACATAGATAATAAGTGATATTATAGATTTATCTTCATATCAAAGTATATAGGAATAATTGATAAGTCTGATATATCCCCCACTTTTAATCACCCTAGTGTATTGTCAAGCTCCTATTTATACACCACCTTGTATGGGCATTTTTTTATATGGATCGTATCTTCATTGACGAGTTTCTCAAGTTCATCGGATAACTATTAAAATATTTAAAATATAATACTAATAAATAATTATGACATTTAGAGAAATATGTATATGTTGTAAAATGTTATTTAAACTTTATAACAGGGTCGAATATGGATACATCAAGTTTAAGTTCATTTTAATTAAGTTATGATATTTAATTTAATATAATGTTCAAAGTAACTTACAAATTAGTATTGTAATTCACAATTATAATAGTTTTATATAAAATTATATTAGCAACATACAGGGCCACCTTTAGCTAAAGGAGGCCATGCAACATATGAATATTTATATTATTATTTATATATATATTATTTATATATTATCCTATAAACTATAGTTTATGCGAAATGGGTAATTAAAAGTTAATTTTTCCAAATGTGTGTATATAAATATACCTAGTTATAAGTGGTTTAAATTTAAAGTGATTCGTATGTGTATTTAGTGAAATATCGCCATTTTTACCATATGGACGATTTTTACGATGGGGAAGAAGTATTATATAATACATGCGTTCAAATCGCGAAGCCTTTGACCATGTACATACATTTAAATTTTGTTTTAACATATTTATATAGTAATACCTATATATATATATATATATATACTATATTATCTAATATGTTAAGTAATTATTACATCTAATATAATATATCATAAAATATATATGTAAAATAAAAAAAAATTATTTTAATTTACATTTAATAATTGTTGCATTTTGATTTTGACATTTATTATTCAACGAATTGTAATTTATTATACGCATTAATTATAATTAAAATATCATTAAATTAATATTATACATAAATAATTCATTAATATAATAAATATATAAATTTAAAACTATTCTATAACTGTAATAATGTAATTTATCATTATACCATTACATATATTTAAGGTACTATATATCTATGTACCATTACTATAATGATATAACCATAGACATCTAAGGGGCGAAGCCTTTCAATTCAGTGATTCTCGTATAGACCTGCTGGAGTCTATGAAGATAAATCAGCGAGACTCTCATCTCGACCATCAGAAGCAACAAGATAACCTACTGAACTAGTACAGGTAGGGCAATAGCGTCATGGGTGACAACACTGTTATTGTGAGAACGGAACAATTATTCATATATAATATAAACATTTTTAATTTACATATATTCACCATAGTTATTTATAGTAATATGATATTAATAGTAAGATTAATTTGTCATTATAGGCTTATGTATATCTAACATAGATTTTAGATTTATACTGGTTGGTAAGTATAACAATTATATAAAAATATGACTATAATAATATTAACATAATATTATTATTTTTATAATAATATAATATATATAATAATAAATAATAATAACAAATAATAATATTTTATTTTCAGATCTCGACAAAGCAAATACGTTAAATTCATATTTTAGTTCAATTCAACAAAATGATAATGGAAATTTACCTGAATTTTATAATTTAACAAAAGTTTGATAATATTGATTTAAATCTTGAAATAATTAAAATATTTTTAAATAGACTAAAATTACACATACTTTCGGAACTGATGGGATACCATCTTCTATGTTAAAATTATTATCTAATGAATTGTGTAGGCCTTTATATATTATTTGTAATTCATCTTTATTATCTTAATATACCGAAAATTTTAAAAAATCTATAATCACACCAATTTTTAAAAGGTGTGAATCATCAAATTCAAATAACTATAGGCCTATTTCAATAACATGTGTAATGTGTAGAGTATTAGAACGTATTATTTCTAAACAATTCATTTTTTATTTAAAATCTAATAATTTATTAACAAAATATCAATATGGTTTTATAAGTGGAAAATCCACAGAATTACAAAATTAACAGAATTAACAAAATGTTTAAAATGATGGTATAATGAATTGAATAATACAAAATGTGTAGATATAATATATATTGATTTTGCAAAAAGCTTTTGATATTGTTTCTCATGAAAAACTATTATTTAATTTAAAATCATACGTTATATCTAATAAAATAATAAAATGGTTTTATAATTTTTTATCGAATAGATCTCAAATTACACGGGTTGAAAATTCTTTTTAAAATAGTTCTATTGTAAAATCTGGAGTACCACAAGGATCGGTTTTAGGTCCATTTTATTTTTACTATATATTAATGATCTTCCTAGTATATTCTCTTCAAAAATTCATATTGATTTATTTGCCGATGATAAAAAAATATATTTTTCATACGCATCTGAGAGTGAAAGATTTCTTTTACAAAATAATTTAAATTTATTTTCACAATGGGTAAATAAATGGCAATTAAATATATCATCAAAATGCGCAGTTATGACTTTAGGGAAGGTTACTCCATCAAAATATTTTATAAATAATATTCAATTAGAAAACATTACTTTTTTATAAAGATTTAGGAATAATATTTGAAAATAACCTTTTATATATTGATTATATTTGTAAAAAAGCTTATTTTTCTTTGAATTCAATTTGTAGATGCATTACTACAAAATCCCCTAGAGCATTATTAAATGCATATAAAATTTATTGCAGGCTAATTTTAGAATATTCATCCATAATTTGGTCACCTTTTTCAAAGGTTAGTAAATTTCGTAGACTCATAGACCAAATTGAAAGAGTGCAAAGATTATTTACTAGAAGATTAATTACAAGATGCGTAGGATATACAAATTCATCAAATATTAATTATAAATCATATATAGAGAGATTGGTATATTATAAATTAGAATCACTTGAACTTGGAAGATTAAAAATAGATTTAACCACACTTTTTAAAATTTCAAATAATTATACAGATATAAATATATCTGATATTCTTAACATTTAAAATAATTGTAGAATTAGAGGTAATTGTAAAAAATTAAATGTAATACATAATTATGATAATACAATTACAAATATAATTAATAATAGATCATTTAATATATGGAATTCATTAAATAATGATATAATAAAATATGTATCTGTTTCATCTTTTAAAAATAAAATAAACAAAATCTGTTTTGACAAACAACTTTTTTTTAACAGAAATTTATAATTTTATATTGATTTATGTTTCATTTTGTATCTTATTTATTTTATTAACTCTTCTGGGGTTTTTTTTTTTTAATTTGTTTTTTTTTATAGAAAATTTGGGTTTTTATATCTATATTTCAAATATATTATAATATAAAATTAATAATTCATTATTATTACAGATAAAGTGGGAAGTATTATTTTATTTTTTGTTTGTTCTGTATTATATTTTGTTAAAAATTTGTTTTTGTTATAGAAAATTCAGGTTGTTTATATCTATATTTCAAATATACTATAATATAAAATTAATAATTCATTATTATTACAGATAAAGTGGGAAGTATTATTTTATTTTTGTTTGTTCGGTATTATATTTTTGTTTTATATATATATATATGTTTCAAATGTATTATATTACTAAAATAAAATATTAATAATTTTCTATTATTTCAGAGTATAGTGATTTCAAAGTATTAACTTTGTTTGTTTCGTAATATTATTGGTATGTGTTGTTATTAACGTGTTCTGTTTTTGTATAGGTATATTGGTTTATTAATTTGTAACGTGTTCTGTTTGTATATATATATATATATATATATGTTTCAAATTTATTATACAATTAAAATATAAAATTAATAAAGTACTACCTATTATTATTACAGATTTTGGTATGTATTACATTATTTGTTTGTTTCATTCTAGTATTGGTTTAATTGATTTTTAACATGTTCTGTTTATAATATATTTAAATTTAACATTTAAATATTAAACTATATAACTAATAATGTATTACTAAAACAGGGTACAAAGATGAGAATAATTCTATAACGTATAAATTGAATATTTCGATGCCACTTACAAAATAATATATTTTATTACTATTTTGATAATTTTTCATTTATTTTTTAATATATGATTTATTTCTACTTTCGATTGTTTTTCGTTTATTTTTACAGTTACTGTAAAACGTTTTAATTTCTTTAAATTTTTAATTACTTATTATTCTTTGTTTATTTCTATAACGTATGTTATCGTTAGCAAATATTTATACTTTATACTTTCGATTATATTTTCGGCTATGTATTTGCTTAAATAAATTATCAATCAATCAATAAATATTTATTTATTAACAAAACCAAAACTAATTATATACCATATAAAGTACAATTTATATATATATATATATAATTACTTATCAATAATATAATGTAACTATATAGTATATATGTGTATGTGTTCATATGACTAAATATAAAAAAGCTGAATTCACTCATATTGTAAAATTTCATATCAATTATTCTGACACTAAAATGTCAATATTTCTTCTGAAAAATGTACTGATTTATCTTAATAGCCATTGACCTATAAACTATTGTATGCATTGTTTATATACTATATCTTAAGTTCCATGGAAGAGAATGGAAATTTATAAATACAGGTATCCAATAAATACATGTGAGTAATGTTATATGTGAGATAATATACTATCTATCTTTAAGTTACTTGTAATCAACATACAAATAATGTCACCGTTTCTTTATTCTATAAAAATGGAAATAATGTGCTTAAATATAGATAGATAGAAGTTCTTTTTAAATAGAATGATAATTTCATACACTTGATAAAGTATCATAACATAAGTTTTGATATGTCGTCATTCTGTTATTAAACTTATAAGTATATGAATGAATACCAGTAAACTCGGACCACTTTTGAAGAAAATTAGAACTAGTTTAAAATAACTATATATAGTATACTTCTATAATATGGGTTAAAGCATAAAAGTGTTCCGAGTTTTCTTCAAAAGTGTTCCGAGTTTATTTCAAAAGTGGTCCGAGTTTACCTGTTCCGATTTTACTGGTACGCATATAGATTATATAAACTAATTTCTTTAAATACTTAGTAAATATTATTTGTAAAACTGTAGATATAAATAAATCGTGTGTATTATCCATAGATTTATAGATTACTATAAATCTATGTTAATCTAATGTAAACTATAAATCTATGGTATTATCAATAGTTCAATTATCATTTAATAAATTAAAATTAATTTTAGATAATGTGGTCTCAAAAAAAATCATGTAGTTAAAAAATAAATTAATTAAAAGTAAAAAAATTATCAAATGTATTTATAATTCTAGAAGTAATTCCTATGAACTTAGATATATTATAAATAATAAAATTGACTGGAATATGTGTGTTGAAATTGTCATATATTACATATAAAAATTCCATTATTAATATAAATAAAACTACAGGTTCTAGGTGAATAACCGGCGATAAAGATGACAAAATAACAATTTAAATATATATTATACTAATGCTCGTATTATTAGAAATAAAATGAATCAGTGGAAACAATTATTTACTATTTAGATACGATAAATTAATTCATAGAGAAGGTGTTGCGATATTTTGTAAATCTAGTTTATGTCCTGTAAGAAATTGTATTTCAAACATAGATTAATTCAAAAATTCCATTTAATATTATATGTGTTTATAGACATCCAAATTGTAATGCAATATCTCATGAACAGATATGTAAATTATTTGATATAACCCAACAAAATTCTAATTATTCTATAATTATAGGAGATTTTAATTGTAAAGAATATACATTTCCTAGTTATGTATTACTTTACAATTCGATTATTAAAAATTCATTTTCACAATTAATAAATATGCCAACTCGTAATAATAATATAATTGATTTACTTTTTACTAATGAAAAACAATTACTATCTAATATAAATATAGGAGACTATTTCGGATTATACAAAAATATAAGTGACCAATACTCTTTTTCATTTGATGTAAATATTGAAAAATACCCATGTAAACAGATTTAAAATCAAACTATTATGATTTCAATAATGATAAAATAAAATTGATTAAATATCATCTTTCTATATTTAATTGGGCATATTTAAATTCAAATGATTATAATATTGATCAAAAAGTAAAATATTTTAATAATTTTCTAAATAAATTATTTATATCCCACGTTCCTAATATAAATAATACAATAAAACAGGTACTTCGAAGAATATATTGAAATTGAAGAAGCAAGTAAAAAATTTATTTTGAAAATCTAAAACTAATTTCCAATATAAATATAATTGGAAAGAAGCAAAAAAAATGTATCCAAAGAATTAGAATTTTAAATTTTAAGATAGAGATTATTGTAATTAATTCAAAAAATAAATTTTATGAAAAAAGACAAAATTTAAAATCTGGATTATCTCCTCTATTTGATAAATCAAATAATACTATTTTATTTTCAGATCTCGACAAAATGATAATGGAAATTTACCTGAATTTTATAATTTAACAAAAATTTGATAACATTGATTTAAATCCTGAAATAATTAAAATATTTTTAAATAGACTAAAATTACACATACTTTCGGAACTGATTGGATTCCAACTTCTATGTTAAAATTATTATCTAATGAATTATGTAGGCCTTTATATGTTATTTTTGAATTTTTGAATTCAACTTTATTATCTTTATATACTGAAAATTTTGAAAAATCTATAATCACACCAATTTTTAAAAGGGGTGAACCATCAAATTCAAATAACTATAGGCCTATTTCAATAACATGTGTAATGTGTAGAATAACATGTGTAATGTATTAGAACGTATTATTTCTAAACAATTAATTTTTTATTTAAAATCTAATAATTTATTAACAAAATATCAATATGGTTTTATAAGTGGAAAATCCACAGAATTACAAAATTAACAGAATTAACAAAATGTTTAAAATGATGGTATAATGAATTGCATAATACAAAATGTGTAGATATAATATATATTGATTTTGCAAAAGCTTTTGATGTTGTTGCAAATATATTTTTCTTACGCATCTGAGAGTGAAAGATTTCTTTTATAAAATAATTTAAATTTATTTTCAGAATGGGCAAATAAATGGCAATTAAATATTTCATTATCAAAATGTGCAGTTATGACTTTAGGGAAGGTTACTCCATCAAAATAATTTATAAATTAGAAAACGTTACTTTTTATAAAGATTTAGGAATAATATTTGAAAATAACATTTTATTTAAAAAACATATTGATTATATTTGTAAAAAAGCTTAATTTTTTTAATCCAATTTTAGATGCATTACTACAAAATCTCCTAGAGCATTATTAAATGCATATAACATTTTAGAGTTAGTAAATTTCGTAGTCTCATAGACCAAATTGAAAGAATGCAAAGATTATTTACTAGAAAATTAATTACAAGATGCGTAGTATATATAAATTCATCAAATATTAATTATAAATCATATTCAGAGAGATTGTGATATTTTAAATTAGAATCACTTGAACTTTTAATATTAAAAATAGATCTAACCACAATTTTTAAAATTTCAAATAATTATATAGATACAAATATATCTGATATCCTTAACATTTCGAATAATTTTAGAACTAGAGGTAATTATAAAAAATTAAATGTAATACATAATTATGATAATACAATTAAAAATATAATTAATAATAGATCATTAATATATGGAATTCATTAAATAATTATATAATAAAATCTGTTTCTGTTTCATATTTTAAAAATAAAATAAACAAAATCTATTTTGACAAACAACTTTTTTTTAACATAAATTTATAATTTTATATTGATTTATATTTCATTTTGTTTCTTAATTATTGCATTATCTCTTCGGGTTTTTTAAAAAAAATTGTTTTTGTAATAGAAAATTTTGGTTTTTATATATATATTTCAAATATACTATAATATAAAATTACTAATTCATTATTATTACAAATAAAGTGGGAAGTATTATTTTATTTTTGTTTGTTCTGTATTATATTTTTGTTTTATATATATTTTTTATATATGTTTCAAATGTATTATATTACTAAAAACAATATTAATAATTTACTATTATTTCAGATTATAGTGATAAGTATTATATTAGTTTGTTTCGTAATATTATTGGTTTGTTTTGTTATTAACATGTTCTGCTTGTATATATATATATGTTCAAATTTATTATACAATTAGAATATAAAATTAATAATGTACTACCTACTATTATTACAGATTTTGGTAAGTATTACATTATTTGTTTGTATCATTCTAGTATTGGTTTAATTGATTTTTAATATGTTCTGTTTATAATATATTTAAAATTTATCATTTAAATATTAAACTATATAACTAATAATGTATTACTAATACAGGGTATAGATATAAAAAGAATCCTATAAAGTTAAAGTATAAATTGAATATTTCTATGCCACTTACAAAATAATTTATTTTATTTCTATTTTCGATTATTTTTAGACTCTTTTATTTCTATTTAGATAATTTTTCGTTTATTTTTACTATACGGTTTATTTCAACTTTTGTTTGTTTTTCGTTTATTTTTACAGTAACTGTAAAATGTTTTAATTTCGTATTATTCTTTGTTTATTTCAATAACGTATGTCATCGTTAGCAAATATTTATATTTTGTACTTTCGATAAATGTTCGGACATTTATTTGCTTAAATAAATTATCAATCAATCTATTCTATAATAGTAATCATTATTATTTATTATTATTCGTTAATTTAATATAAAGGTTGTGGTTTAAAAGTTGTAAAATTATTTTCTGTAAACTTACTTTTAAATCCAAAACTTATAATATATTTTGATTAAAACTTAATAAGTAATTTATTATAAAATACATATTTATCTATCTCTATATATTGACATTAACATTACAGTGGTGCATTTTCTAGTATATTTAATTGACTATTTATAATTATTTCTATCAAGGCTTCCTTAAACCTAAGGTTACAGAATGCGTTGTAATAAACAATAATATCGAGTGTGATCGGCGATAAATCTTCATTTATTGATATACATTATCATATGTATGATGTATGTACTACCATTGGTAAGTGTACACGGTGTAGGACTAGTTCAGTGTATGATGTGTGTAATGATATCATCAGTAAGGACTAGCATAACAATATAAGGACTAGCAACGATATAGGACTAGTAGCGGTGGTGATGGTTGTGTGTGCAATGGCAGCATAATATGGGGCGAGGCTATACTGGGGTTTATGACAGCACCCCCCGAGCACCTTGGGCAGTTCTACCGGCGGTTATGAATACATTGCGGTATGAAGAGAAGACATGGTGGTATAGTAAAGGTGATGATGATGTAGAGGTCATATAGAGGTAAAGCATAAAAATAACGATATAAATACGTATGTTTGTACATTTCATATTGTAAAATAACGATAATTATGTAGTCGTACATTTTGTAGTGTAAATAAAATTGAAAACATAGCCATAACTATAGAAGCTATAACCCCTGAAAGTGGGGTTAACAGTTGACACCGCCCAGTAAAGTTCATATAGAGGTCGAGAGTTACTCTGCCTTAACGTGGTCGCTTATCTTCTGTATGGTATCGAGGAACGACAGGTCTTCGTATGTGTCAACGAACAGAGCCGAGTAGATAGGGCTGTCGGGGTCCACTTTTAGGTCCTCTAATGGGGAGAGGGGGTGGGGGTTATTACTTAATAACGTCACGTTTATAGCGTACTATTAAACTATGGTCGCACTCGTGAATATTCGATCGAAACAAACGCATTTACGACTATTCGATAAAATCTGATATTTGAGTTATATATTTATTAGTTAACGAAATAAATAATGTAATGGAAATAGAACAAATACATAATTAAACAATACTTTATTAGTGAACCACTATGCTGCTGCTGGTCAAACCTAGAGTAATATGATCCGAGGTGGTCAAGCTAAGTAGGTCGTCAGAGGTGTTGGTACTACCGGACCTTGTCTCTAGCATTTGTAGACATTGATGTCTGGTCAGGTAGCCTTTATTGTTGATGTCGAAACACTGCGGTGGCGGGGGGCTTAGTGATGGGGCTAATCATGGTGTGGTACCATATTAAAGTGGGGCTAATGATGGAGTGATACCATCCTTATAGTGGGGCAGCGGCGGATCTAATGATGATGCAATGCCATCTTTACAATGAGGCTAATTATGATGATTGAATAACATCCTTATGCAACATTTACGATTGCAACATCAAATGATTCTCTCCAGAGTTACTAAAAGTCTAAAGTTAATAGTTATATAATTTATGTTTCGGGAGTTATTCATATATATATATATATATATTGATAATAATATTTATAAATTATATAATTAAGTAAGATAATCTATTATATAATAAGATCTAGAGTATATTAGAGAATTATTATGATATGTAGGCATTGTTAGGGTAATTAGGATAGAAGTATTAAAATGTATAGAGGCAATTATTTAAACTTATCAAGTAATATTATAAAATATACAATTATTAAAGTATAAGATAAGAAATACAAATATTCAAAATAAATAAATCAAATAAGAACAAAGAAGAAATGACCTTAAGATAATTAGAGAAATAAAAAATAAATTTATTTTATTAATTTTTTTAAATAATAAAAAAAAATTAAAATATTTTTTAAATTCAAAATAAAATTTATATGAACTTTCAATAGTATTCTGATGTTGAATTATATCATAATTATTTATTATATTATCATGATTTAATAAATATATTTTTATTAAGTTATAAGTAAAATTATTAATAATAAGTAAAAACTTGGTGTTAGTATATTTTAGTCATTTTAAAACATTTATTTTTACATAAATTTTATATAATGTAAAAAGAATAATATTTTATTATTTTTAATAAATTTTATAATAATTTATTTTAATTGAATTAATATGTATACAAAAGATTAAATCAAAATAAATATATTTCAAATGATAATTATATATTAAATAAAACTTGAGGCCAAGATATATACAATATGCTAGACATCATATCATTGTAAAAAGTTTGTGATATATTATTAAAGTTAATATAAATATTTTTAATTACGTATTTATAATTATTATATATATATACACATCATGAAATATGTCTCATGTGTTACATGAAATATCTCATACTAGATAATGCAATTATTGAACATTTAAGATTGTTGAATTATACATGTGAAAATTACATTCTAATAGAATGATTTTATAAATAAATTTATATATATATATAAGTTTAGTGAATAATCATTTTCTAAATATGAGAAATTAAAACATCATTTACAAATAAATTTGTGGGGTTCAAATATCTACTATTCACAATTTTAAAATTTCATTTCAGCAGTTTACATATGAACTAGAATTAGATATTGTTATTTGTATTGTTATTTTATTTTGGTGGAGTCCTATCATCACATCCAGGAACTTAGATGAATTTTTCATTTTTAACCCTATATGGCTCTAATATCCCTTCAAAACCGTTCTCATTTCAACCATCCATGGTTTTAACGAGAGCCAATCATTTATTTATACACAATTATATAAGATCACTTCTAATTATTATTTTAAGACCCATTCTAATGGTCCGGACGAGGCTCGAACTCGCATCCTACTGCTTGTGTGTCTGACGCTTTAGCCAACTGAGCCACACAGCCAGTTATATATATATATATATAAATAGTTATTCACTCACACACACTTACTGAGATAAACTATGAGAGAAACCCATCATATAAAATTTTCGCCTGTATATACTATATATTAAGTATAGCATACATCGATAGTCAGGCCCCGTAGAGGTCAAACGCGCTAACCTTGAAGGCAAGGTCGGAGATGTCAATGGAACCCTGAGGACGTTTCACGATCAACTGCAGCGTTAGTGTGAATCTGCTCAAGTCTATCTTACTGTTCGGCTGCGAGAGGGAGAGGGTTAGGGGATATTAGTGGGGATAGGGGAGAGAGGGGTGTTAGGGGGATATATGGGGGGCTAGGGGGAGAGAGTATGTGTTAAATAAGGGTATGTGAAAGATATAAGGTAGGTATATGTGTGGGGGCCATGGTATGGTTTGAAGGGGGTTAAGTATAGGATAGAGTTTTAATTCACAACTTCAACTACTGCTACATAGAATACACTAACAAATAATCATACTATCTATCATCGATGTATAAGTAGAGTGAACTATAAGATATTCGCGCGAGTGAAATGTTTCGATGTTAATTAAATATTTCATGGAGAATGAAAAATAATAATGTAAATGAAACACGTCGATATGTATTTAAAGTTTTGATGTAAACAAATATCTATATGTCTAAAATATCTATTTAAAGTAAAGCAGTTAGATTTAAAAGAAAAATTCCGAAACATATCATTGTAAATGAAATGGTACGATGTAATGAAACATGTCAATGTAAACCTCTTTAACGAAGAGATCGTAAAGTTCGCTGGCGTCGTTGTTCTGTTGCACTTGCAGCGTCCGACAGAACTGCGAATAGTCTACGAGGTTGTCTCCCTCGTTTATACACTTCTTCAATCTGTGCGGTGTTGTGTATAGTATGCTCGCGTTATGTCCTCGACTAATTAATAAGGACGATATGCCGTTGACTGTTAGTAAGGTCATAATGTCCTTTATATTATTAAGGACATAGTGTCCTTTATATTAATAAGGACATATTGTCCTTGATATTAATAAGGGTATTGTGACTTTGACATCCAGTAATGATACATCATGATATCATTGAATAGAAAAGAGGAGTGACTGTTGGTGGATAGTAAAGGATGAATGGGAACTGATAAATCTGATGTCGACATTCTATATAATATAATGTATATTACATTATGTTATTATTATTAAAATTGTGTATTGATATAATACAATGTGAATATTTTATTTATTAATGTAACGAAAAGTAAATAAATAAAAAACAAAATGAATAAATGAAAACTATATAGTTATTAACATATGTTATTATAGTTTGAGATAATACATAATTCAAATAATTCATTTTGAAATCATTAATTTTAAATTAAGTTTATGCATTGATTAGTATATCAAACTTAAATATATACTGATAGACCAGTAATTTCATATTTAAAATATCAACTACTATTGATAGATTGTATTTTATACGATATTTGATCATAATATTTCAATTCTATTTATTTTTTTTCAAGATTTTATCCTTCTTATATATAATGACCTATATATAATGTACCTTTATTAATGTACCTATATATAATGTAGCTATATTAAGTAACATAACAGCTGTATGAGGACGAGGATGTATGCTGCTACAGTTAACCTATCAAACAGTAGATCACTCTTAGCATTGGTTCGAGTCTCAATCTGAAGACGTTTACACAGGGAGAAGGCATCGAGAACAGACTGCATGGCTGGTACCTCACTGTTACGTTTGTAGTAGAGCTTCAGGCTACAGTCCTCGTAGGTTTGGTTTGAGGTCGGTACTAACAGGGCTCTATGTGGGTAGGGTGGTAGGTGAAGGTAGGGGGAGGGGTGGAGGGGTGGTGAGGCGGGTAAGGGGTAAAAGAAGCAGTGATGGGAGGAGGGGAGAGGAACTAGGAAAGGAGGTGGAAAATGAGATATACTTAAAGGGAATGATATTGGATGTGAGGGAGAATGAAAGTCGATATAAAGGAGGGATAAAGAAATAATATGCCTGGGAGGAAGAAATAAGGAATAGATGGAGAATGAAGGAATTGGTTATGAAGATGAAATAATGAGATATATAGATATGGAGTGTAAGAGTGAAGGAAGTAGGGAGGGATGTATGCTTAAGAAATGAAAGGAGTTGATAAATGATCTTCCTTCACACTACATCTATTCCCTTATCTCTATATATATATATATCATTATTGGGAGAGAGTAAGGAGGGTATACAGGAGGGAGTGATAGAATAAAAGATGGAGGGAATGAATGAGGGAGTTAGTGATAGATGGAGGTAGGGAGTAAATGATAGAATAAGGGTATGAGGTAGGGAGGAAGGAAGGAAGGATGTAGAAGGGGTAGGTAGGGTGGGAGGGAGGGGTGGATACAAACTTAGCTGTAAGACGGCGAACATTGTTAGCAAACAGCGGAGGACTCTCTATCTCAGGCGCTGAAGGAGAATAGATAGGCAGGAACTGAGGGTGGCGTTAGTGTAGGTGTCAGTATAGGTGTGTGTAGGTGTGTGTGTGGATGAGTGTGCAGGCATGTGGGAGCCTGTGTGTATATTTGTATGTGATGGCATCCATGTTTTTATTATAGGTGTATATGGGTTTGTATGTGTATATTTGTATTCAGGTGTGTGTATTCAGGTGTGTATTCAGGTGTGTGTTTAGGTATTCATGTTGTTATCAAAGGCATGTGTACAGTTAGGTGTGAGAGTGTGTGTAGGTATGTGTGTAGGTATGTGTGTGGGTATGTGCAGGTGTTAGTGAATGTATATGTAAAAGTATAGCTATGTATATGATTATATTCACTAAGTAATATATATATATATATATATATATATAATATTAATTAAAATATAGAAGTATATAGAATATACTATATATATACATTATTTGACTTTCAATCATATAAAAACGACAATTATAAATTGTTGATTTGATTTGTATCTCAACATGAAAATAAAGAATCACGCATATCTAATGATAACATAAACTATTGTGACTCACACTGTGACATAACACACGTAATGAAACTGCTGCTACTACAATACCAATAATATAAAGTCACGCATAACTATGAATACATATCACGTTAATAATATATTCGATGTAATTAAATTTTCACCGGATTGGGAGACGACAATATTAAAGATTTGCTGGAATTAATTTGAAGCCTTTTTAGCCCTTTAGAAGTAAACAGATATTGAATATTTTTTATTTATATTTATTATATTATTTAAAACAAAAAAAACTCAACAAATGATTATCATTAATTTTATTATATTTTTATGACTGAGATTTAATCTTTAATTTATATTTATAAAGAAAATATCCTATAATAATTATTATTACATAATACTAGGTTTACTCTAGATAAAT